>OZ029924.1:9527200-9674826 GCA_964023275.1 Norana najaformis | reverse complement strand
ACACGACTTTTCTGAGGTAAATATGGCATTTTTGAGGAAATGTGGAAATTTTGAGGTAACAACGGCATTTTTGATGTCAAATATGGTGCTTTTGAATGAAAATATGACATTTTTCGGCAAAATAGCTTTTCTGAGGTATTTTTGGCGTTTTTTAGGCAGTGTGGCATTTCTGAGGTTACAGCGGGTATTTTTGAAGTCAAATATGGCACTTTTGAATGAAAATATGACGTTTTTGAGGCAATATAGCTTTTCTGAGGTAAACATGGTATTTTTAAGGCAATGTGGCATTTCTGAGGTAACAATGGGTATTTTTGAAGTCAAATGTGGCACTTTTGATTGAAAATATGGGATTTTTGAGGCAATATGACTTTTCTAAGGTAAACATGGTATTTTTAAGGCAATGTGGCATTTCTGAGGTAACAGAGGGTATTTTTGAAGTCAAATGTGGCACTTTTGAATAAAAATATGGGATTTTTCAGGTAATATGACTTTCCTAAGGTAAACATGGTATTTTTGAGGCAATGTGGCATTTCTGAGGTAAAAATGGGTATTTTTGAAGTCAAATGTGGCACTTTTGAATGAAAATATGGGATTTTTGAGGCAATATGACTTTTCTGAGGTAAATATGGCATTTTTCAGGCAATGTGGCATTTCTGAGGTAACAACGGGTATTTTTGAAGTCAAATGTGGCACTTTTGATTGAAAATATGGCATTTTTGAGGCAATATGACTTTCTGAGGTAATTATGGCTAAGGTAAACATGGGGGCTTTTCAATTTTTTTTGAGGCAATGTGGCATTTCTGAGGTAACAACGGGTATTTTTGAAGTCAAATATGGGGCTTTTGAATGAAAATATGGCATTTTTGAGGCAATATGACTTTCCTAAGGTAAACATGGTATTTTTGAGGCAATGTGGCATTTCTGAGGTAAAAACGGGTATTTTTGAAGTCAAATGTGGCACTTTTGAATGAAAATATGGCATTTTTGAGGTAATATGACTTTCCTAAGGTAAACATGGTATTTTTGAGGCAATGTGGCATTTCTGAGGTAAAAAACGGGTATTTTTGAAGTCAAATATGGCACTTTTGAATGAAAATATGGGATTTTTGAGGCAATATGACTTTTCTAAGGTAAACATGGTATTTTTGAGGCAATGTGGCATTTCTGAGGTAAAAACGGGTATTTTTGAAGTCAAATATGGCACTTTTGAATGAAAATATGGGATTTTTAATATGACTTTTCTAGGTAAATATGACTTTTTCTGAGGTAAAAATTGGTATTTTTGAAGTCTGTGGCACTTTTGAATGAAAATATGTAAATATGACTTTCCTATGGTATTTTTGAGGCAATGTGGCATTTCTGAGGTAAAAACGGGTATTTTTCAAGTCAAATGTGGAACTTTTGAATGAAAATATGGCATTTTTGAGGCAATATGACTTTCCTAAGGTAAACATGGTATTTTTGAGGCAATGTGGCATTTCTGAGGTAAAAACGGGTATTTTTGAAGTCAAATGTGGCACTTTTGAATGAAAATATGGGATTTTTGAGGTAATATGACTTTCCTAAGGTAAACATGGTATTTTTGAGGCAATGTGGCATTTCTGAGGTAAAAACGGGTATTTTTGAAGTCAAATGTGGCACTTTTGAATGAAAAATATGGGATTTTTGAGGCAATATGACTTTTCTAAGGTAAATATGGCATTTTTGAGGCAATGTGGCATTTCTGAGGTAAAAATGGGTATTTTTGAAGTCAAATGTGGCACTTTTGAATGAAAATATGGGATTTTTGAGGGTAATATGACTTTCCTAAGGTAAACATGGTATTTTTGAGGCAATGTGGCATTTCTGAGGTAAAAACGGGTATTTTGAAGGTGGCACTATTTTTGAAGTCAAATGTGGCACATTTTGAGGTAAAAACGGGTGAAAATATGGGGATTTTTGAGGGTAATATGACTTTTCTAAGGTAAATATGGCGTTTTTTAGGCAATGTGGCATTTCTGAGGTAAAAACGGGTATTTTTGAAGTCAAATGTGGCACTTTTGAATGAAAATATGGGATTTATGAGGTAATATGACTTTCCTAAGGTAAACATGGTATTTTTGAGGCAATGTGGCATTTCTGAGGTAAAAACGGGTATTTTTGAAGTCAAATATGGCACTTTTGAATGAAAATATGGGATTTTTGAGGCAATATGACTTTTCTAAGGTAAATATGGCGTTTTTTAGGCAATGTGGCATTTCTGAGGTAAAAACGGGTATTTTTGAAGTCAAATATGGCACTTTTGAATGAAAATATGGGATTTTTGAGGCAATATGACTTTTCTAAGGTAAACATGGCATTTTTGAGGCAATGTGGCATTTCTGAGGTAAAAACGGGTATTTTTGAAGTCAAATATGGCACTTTTGAATGAAAATATGGGATTTTTGAGGCAATATGACTTTTCTGAGGTAATTATGGTATTTTTGAGGCAATGTGGCATTTCTGAGGTAAAAACGGGTATTTTTGAAGTCAAATGTGGCACTTTTGAATGAAAATATGGGATTTTTGAGGCAATATGACTTTTCTAAGGTAAATATGGCGTTTTTGAGGCAATGTGGCATTTCTGAGGTAAAAAACGGGTATTTTTGAAGTCAAATGTGGCACTTTTGAATGAAAATATGGGATTTTTGAGGCAATATGACTTTTCTAAGGTAAACATGGTATTTTTGAGGCAATGTGGCATTTCTGAGGTAAAAACGGGTATTTTTGAAGTCAAATGTGGCACTTTTGATTGAAAATATGGGATTTTTGAGGCAATATGACTTTTCTAAGGTAAATATGGCGTATTTTTGAGGCAATGTGGCATTTCTGAGGTAACTTTCCTAAACGGGTATTTTTGAAGTCAAATGTGGCACTTTTGAATGAAAATATGGGATTTTTGAGGGCAATATGACTTTCCTAAGGTAAACATGGTATTTTTGAGGCAATGTGGCATTTCTGAGGTAAAAACGGGTATTTTTGAAGTCAAATGTGGCACTTTTGAATGAAAATATGGGATTTTTGAGGCAATATGACTTTTCTAAGGTAAATATGGCATTTTTGAGGCAATGTGGCATTTCTGAGGTAAAAACGGGTATTTTTGAAGTCAAATGTGGCACTTTTGAATGAAAATATGGGATTTTTGAGGTAATATGACTTTCCTAAGGTAAACATGGTATTTTTGAGGCAATGTGGCATTTCTGAGGTAAAAACGGGTATTTTTGAAGTCAAATGTGGCACTTTTGAATGAAAATATGGGATTTTTGAGGTAATATGACTTTCCTAAGGTAAACATGGTATTTTTGAGGCAATGTGGCATTTCTGAGGTAAAAACGGGTATTTTTGAAGTCAAATGTGGCACTTTTGATTGAAAATATGGGATTTTTGAGGCAATATGACTTTTCTAAGGTAAATATGGCGTTTTTTAGGCAATGTGGCATTTCTGAGGTAAAAACGGGTATTTTTGAAGTCAAATGTGGCACTTTTGAATGAAAATATGGGATTTTTGAGGTAATATGACTTTCCTAAGGTAAACATGGTATTTTTGAGGCAATGTGGCATTTCTGAGGTAAAAACGGGTATTTTTGAAGTCAAATGTGGCACTTTTGATTGAAAATATGGGATTTTTGAGGCAATATGACTTTTCTAAGGTAAATATGGCGTTTTTTAGGCAATGTGGCATTTCTGAGGTAAAAACGGGTATTTTTGAAGTCAAATGTGGCACTTTTGAATGAAAATATGGGATTTTTGAGGTAATATGACTTTCCTAAGGTAAACATGGTATTTTTGAGGCAATGTGGCATTTCTGAGGTAAAAACGGGTATTTTTGAAGTCAAATGTGGCACTTTTGAATGAAAATATGGGATTTTTGAGGCAATATGACTTTTCTAAGGTAAATATGGCATTTTTGAGGCAATGTGGCATTTCTGAGGTAAAAATGGGTATTTTTGAAGTCAAATGTGGCACTTTTGAATGAAAATATGGGATTTTTGAGGCAATATGACTTTTCTCAGGTAAATATGGCATTTTTGAGACAATGTGGCATTTCTGAGGTAAAAACGGGTATTTTTGAAGTCAAATGTGGCACTTTTGAATGAAAATATGACATTTTTGAGGCAAAACGACTTTTCTGAAGTAATTATGGCATTTTTCAGGCAATGTGGCATTTCTGAGGTAACAACGGGGATTTTTGATGTTAAATATGGGGCATTTAAACAAAAATATGACGTTTTTGAGCCAATATGACATTTCTGAGGTAATTATGGCTTTTTCGAGGCAATATGGCATTTCTGAGGTAACAACGGGCAATTTTGATTTCAAATATGGGGCTTTTGAATGGAAATATGACATTTTTGAGGCAATATGGCTTTTCTGAGGTAATTATGGCATTTTTGAGGCAATGTGGCATTTCTGAGGTAACAACGGGTATTTTTGAAGTCAAATATGGCACTTTTGAATGAAAATATGGGATTTTTGAGGTAATATGACTTTTCTAAGGTAAATATGGCATTTTTGAGGCAATGTGGCATTTCTGAGGTAAAAACGGGTATTTTTGAAGTCAAATATGGTGCTTTTGAATGAAAATATGGGATTTTTGAGGCAATATGACTTTTCTAAGGTAAATATGGCATTTTTGAGGCAATGTGGCATTTCTGAGGTAAAAACGGGTATTTTTGAAGTCAAATATGGCACTTTTGAATGAAAATATGGGATTTTTGAGGTAATATGACTTTTCTAAGGTAAACATGGTATTTTTGAGGCAATGTGGCATTTCTGAGGTAAAAACGGGTATTTTTGAAGTCAAATATGGCACTTTTGAATGAAAATATGGGATTTTTGAGGTAATATGACTTTCCTAAGGTAAACATGGTATTTTTGAGGCAATGTGGCATTTCTGAGGTAAAAACGGGTATTTTTGAAGTCAAATGTGGCACTTTTGAATGAAAATATGGGATTTTTGAGGCAATATGACTTTCCTAAGGTAAACATGGTATTTTTGAGGCAATGTGGCATTTCTGAGGTAAAAACGGGTATTTTTGAAGTCAAATGTGGCACTTTTGATTGAAAATATGGGATTTTTGAGGCAATATGACTTTTCTAAGGTAAATATGGCGTTTTTTAGGCAATGTGGCATTTCTGAGGTAAAAACGGGTATTTTTCAAGTCAAATGTGGAACTTTTGAATGAAAATATGGGATTTATGAGGCAATATGACTTTCCTAAGATAAACATGGTATTTTTGAGGCAATGTGGCATTTCTGAGGTAAAAACGGGTATTTTTGAAGTCAAATGTGGCACTTTTGAATGAAAATATGGGATTTTTGAGGCAATATGACTTTTCTAAGGTAAATATGGCATTTTTGAGGCAATGTGGCATTTCTGAGGTAAAAACGGGTATTTTTGAAGTCAAATGTGGCACTTTTGAATGAAAATATGGGATTTTTGAGGCAATATGACTTTTCTAAGGTAAATATGGCGTTTTTTAGGCAATGTGGCATTTCTGAGGTAAAAACGGGTATTTTTGAAGTCAAATGTGGCACTTTTGAATGAAAATATGGGATTTTTGAGGTAATATGACTTTCCTAAGGTAAACATGGTATTTTTGAGGCAATGTGGCATTTCTGAGGTAAAAACGGGTATTTTTGAAGTCAAATGTGGCACCTTTGATTGAAAATATGGCATTTTTGAGGCAATATGACTTTTCTAAGGTAAATATGGCGTTTTTTAGGCAATGTGGCATTTCTGAGGTAAAAACGGGTATTTTTCAAGTCAAATGTGGAACTTTTGAATGAAAATATGGGATTTTTGAGGGCAATATGACTTTCCTAAGGTAAACATGGCATTTTTTAGGCAATGTGGCATTTCTGAGGTAAAAACGGGTATTTTTGAAGTCAAATGTGGCACTTTTGAATGAAAATATGGGATTTATGAGGCAATATGACTTTTCTAAGGTAAACATGGTATTTTTGAGGCAATGTGGCATTTCTGAGGTAAAAACGGGTATTTTTGAAGTCAAATATGGTGCTTTTGAATGAAAATATGGCATTTTTGAGGCAATATGACTTTTCTAAGGTAAATATGGCATTTTTGAGGCAATGTGGCATTTCTGAGGTAAAAACGGGTATTTTTGAAGTCAAATATGGCACTTTTGAATGAAAATATGGGATTTTTGAGGCAATATGACTTTTCTAAGGTAAACATGGTATTTTTTAGGCAATGTGGCATTTCTGAGGTAAAAACGGGTATTTTTGAAGTCAAATATGGCACTTTTGAATGAAAATATGGGATTTTTGAGGCAATATGACTTTCCTAAGGTAAACATGGTATTTTTGAGGCAATGTGGCATTTCTGAGGTAACAACGGGTATTTTTGAAGTCAAATGTGGCACTTTTGAATGAAAATATGACATTTTTGAGGCAATATGACTTTTCTGAGGTAAATATGGCATTTTTGAGGCAATGTGGCATTTCTGAGGTAACAATGGGTATTTTTGAAGTCAAATGTGGCACTTTTGAATGAAAATATGACATTTTTGAGGCAATATGACTTTTCTAAGGTAAACATGGTATTTTTGAGGCAATGTGGCATTTCTGAGGTAACAATGGGTATTTCTGAAGTCAAATGTGGCACTTTTGAATGAAAATATGACATTTTTGAGGCAATATGACTTTTCTGAGGTAAATATGGCATTTTTGAGGCAATGTGGCATTTCTGAGGTAAAAACGGGTATTTTTGAAGTCAAATATGGTGCTTTTGAATGAAAATATGACATTTTTGAGGCAATATGACTTTTCTGAGGTAAATATGGCATGGGCAATATTTTTCTGAGGTAGGCAATGTGGCATTTCTGAGGTTACAGCGGGTATTTTTGAAGTCAAATATGGCACTTTTGATTGAAAATATGGGATTTTTGAGGCAATATGACTTTTCTAAGGTAAATATGGCATTTTTGAGGCAATGTGGCATTTCTGAGGTAAAAACGGGTATTTTTGAAGTCAAATATGGCACTTTTGAATGAAAATATGGGATTTTTGAGGCAATATGACTTTCCTAAGGTAAACATGGCGTTTTTTAGGCAATGTGGCATTTCTGAGGTAAAAACGGGTATTTTTGAAGTCAAATATGGCACTTTTGAATGAAAATATGGGATTTTTGAGGCAATATGACTTTTCTGAGGTAAATATGGCATTTTTGAGGCAATGTGGCATTTCTGAGGTAACAACGGGTATTTTTGAAGTCAAATATGGCACTTTTGAATGAAAATATGGGATTTTTGAGGCAATATGACTTTTCTGAGGTAAATATGGCATTTTTGAGGCAATGTGGCATTTCTGAGGTAAAAACGGGTATTTTTGAAGTCAAATATGGCACTTTTGAATGAAAATATGGCATTTTTGAGGCAATATGACTTTTCTAAGGTAAATATGGCATTTTTGAGGCAATGTGGCATTTCTGAGGTAACAGCGGGTATTTTTGAAGTCAAATATGGCACTTTTGAATGAAAATATGGTATTTTTGAAATTTTTTTTCCGCACTGATTTTCCTGTTGATTCTGACAATTACTGTGATCTTTTGTGTATTTTCATTCCCTAATGGGATTTGTTGTGAAATGGTTAAGATGTTTGAATGACAATCTCGATAGAATTTGAGATTTAATTTCTCACGAGAACAAAAGGGTATTTAGTATTTTATAGAAAACTTGACTTAGTGGCTGCTTGAGGTTTTGATTTCAATTTTAAAGGCGAGGCAGTTGGGAAGATCCTGGCCGTCTGATAACTCCTTCCGTCTTTGTCTCTCTGCTACATTACCGATATTAAGTAAAGTGCTGTGTGAGTTGGATTATGCAGCACAGTGGTCGATGCATTGGGTCTGTAATCTGACGATTGCAGGTTTGAGCCTGCTGGTTGGACTCCATTTAACGGCCCTGGACAAGCTGTTTGCACACAAATATCATGCCTCAGATTCAGATTTACTGAACTTACACGTGTAAATAAAATAAAATAAATAATCAAATATATTAAATTATTTAATTAAATGATGAATTAGATAATATTTGTTGCAGGAACATGCTTTCCTGGTGACTAAAAACATCTGTGATTCGTGGATTGTCCATCGCTGTAACAACTGCCGCATGACGACTCACGCCACTCACAAAAATCCAGAAAGGGAACACGTTCTTGTCAGTCCTCACCTTTTGGTAAGTGGCACAGTGACTAAGAATTGGAGCATGTAAAGGTACTATTAGTAAAATTTTTTAAAGTGTGTTCAGTGATAAAACACATTTTAAGGGACCTTACTGGACACTTCTGAGAATGTGGCCTGATTTTTGAGACATTTCCCTTTTGCTTTTAGTTTAAGTTTTTAAAATCCTGGAGCAAAAATAATAATAATAATATAATAGTAATAATATTACCTCATTATTTCATGATAATAAAGCATACTGCTTAGAAGTTATGTGGAAGTGTTTGACTAAAAAGGAGTGTTAACTGACAGTATAGTTCATGAATGTTGATGTTGCAGAGTGATGAGCAGGTGATAGAGAGGCTGACCATTTCTCCAGAATATTCACCGCTGTTCAAGGTGGTCGTCAAAGAAACTTCGGAAAACGTGCCAGTCGGAATGTTGTTACGCGATCTCTATCCTAGCTACTTTTCTCAGTGAAACTGAAGAACAAAGAAGGGAGAGCTCTCTGTAACTGTAATTGTAATAACGACGATTTATATTGCATTGTAAGTAGCAAACTACTTCTAGGGAGCTTTACTGTGTCAGTTTTCAGATTTTTAGAGTCATGTTTTGAAAGCATGAACACTTTTGGCCTTCTGAATGGATACCAGTAGGCTGTTCCACATGCACAGGCAACAAAGCCATGCGGAAAGTTCTGTTAGCGTTGACCATATGTTAAATGGTCCAGATGGTCCCATATTTTCATTCAAAAGTGCCATATTTGACTTCAAAAATACCCGTTTTTACCTCAGAAATGCCACATTGCCTAAAAAACACCATATTTACCTCAGAAAAGTCATATTGCCTCAAAAATCCCATATTTTCATTCAAAAGCACCATATTTGACTTCAGAAATACCCTCTGTTACCTCAGAAATGCCACATTGCCTCAAAAATACCATGTTTACCTTAGGAAAGTCATATTGCCTCAAAAATCCCATATTTTCAATCAAAAGTGCCACATTTGACTTCAAAAATACCCGCTTTTACCTCAGAAATGCCACATTGCCTTAAAAATACCATGTTTACCTTAGAAAAGTCATATTGCCTCAAAAATCCCATATTTTCATTCAAAAGCACCATATTTGACTTCAGAAATACCCACTGTTACCTCAGAAATGCCACATTGCCTCAAAAATACCATGTTTACCTTAGGAAAGTCATATTGCCTCAAAAATCCCATATTTTCATTCAAAAGTGCCACATTTGACTTCAAAAATACCCCGTTTTTACCTCCGAAATGCCACATTGCCTCAAAAATACCATGTTTACCTCAGAAAAGTCATATTACCTCAAAAATCCCATATTTTCATTCAAAAGTGCCACATTTGACTTCAAAAATACCCTCTGTTACCTCAGAAATGCCACATTGCCTCAAAAATACCATGTTTACCTTAGGAAAGTCATATTGCCTCAAAAATCCCATATTTTCATTCAAAAGCACCATATTTGACTTCAAAAATACCCTCTGTTACCTCCGAAATGCCACATTGCCTCAAAAATACCATGTTTACCTTAGGAAAGTCATATTACCTGAAAAATCCCATATTTTCATTCAAAAGTGCCACATTTGACTTCAAAAATACCCGCTTTTACCTCAGAAATGCCACATTGCCTTAAAAATACCATGTTTACCTTAGAAAAGTCATATTGCCTCAAAAATCCCATATTTTCATTCAAAAGTGCCACATTTGACTTCAAAAATACCCGTTTTTACCTCAGAAATGCCACATTGCCTCAAAAATACCATGTTTACCTTAGGAAAGTCATATTGCCTCAAAAATCCCATATTTTCAATCAAAAGTGCCACATTTGACTTCAAAAATACCCGCTTTTACCTCAGAAATGCCACATTGCCTCAAAAATACCATGTTTACCTTAGAAAAGTCATATTGCCTCAAAAATCCCATATTTTCATTCAAAAGTGCCACATTTGACTTCAAAAATACCCATTGTTACCTCAGAAATGCCACATTGCCTCAGAAATACCATGTTTACCTTAGAAAAGTCATATTGCCTCAAAAATCCCATATTTTCATTCAAAAGTGCCACATTTGACTTCAAAAATACCCGCTGTAACCTCAGAAATGCCACATTGCCTCAAAAATGCCATATTTAACTCTGAAAAGCTACATTGCCTCAAAAATGCCATATTTTCATTCAAAAGTGCCATATTTGACTTCAGAAATACCCATTGTTACCTCAGAAATGCCACATTGCCTCAAAAATGCCATATTTACCTCAGAAAAGCTATATTGCCTCAAAAATGCCATATTTTCATTCAAAAGTGCCACATTTGACTTCAAAAATACATGCTGTAACCTCAGAAATGTCACATTGCCTCAAAAATGCCATATTTACCTCAGAAAAGCTATATTGCTTCAAAAACGTCATATTTTCATTCAAAAGTGCCACATTTGACTTCAAAAATACCCGCTGTAACCTCAGAAATGCCACATTGCCTCAAAAATGCCATATTTACCTCAGAAAAGCTATATTGCCTCAAAAACGCCATATTTTCGTTCAAAAGTGCCACATTTGACTTCAAAAATACCCGCTGTAACCTCAGAAATGCCACATTGCCTCAAAAATGCCATAATTACCTCTGAAAAGTCATATTGCCTCAAAAATGCCATATTTTCTTTCAAAAGCGCCCTATTTGACTTCAGAAATTCCCATTGTTACCTCAGAAATGCCACATTGCCTCAAAAATGCCATATTTACCTCAGAAAAGCTATATTGCCTCTTAAATGTCATATTTTCATTCAAAAGCACCATATTTGACTTCAGAAATACCCATTGTTACCTGAGAAATGCCACATTGGCTCAAAAATGCCATATTTACCTCAGAAAAGCTATATTGCCTCAAAAACGCCATATTTTCATTCAAAAGTGCCACATTTGACTTCAAAAATACCCGTTTTTACCTCAGAAATGCCACATTGCCTCAAAAATGCCATAATTACCTCTGAAAAGTCATATTGCCTCAAAAATGCCATATTTTCTTTCAAAAGCACCCTATTTGACTTCAGAAATTCCCATTGTTACCTCAGAAATGCCACATTGCCTCAAAAATGCCACATTTACCTCAGAAGTCATATTGCCTCAAAAATGCCATATTTTCATTCAAAAGCACCATATTTGACTTCAAAAATACCCGCTGTAACCTCAGAAATGCCACTTTGCCTCGAAAATGCCATAATTACCTGAGAAAAGTCATTTTGGCTCAAAAATGTCATGTTTACCTCAGAAAAGTCATATTGGCTCAAAACCACCATATTTGACTTCAGAAATACCCACTATTACTTCAGAAATGCCACATTTGACTTCAAAAATACCCACTGTAACCTCAGACATGCCACATTGCCTCAAAAATGCCATATTTACCTCAGAAAAGTCATATTGCCTCAAAAATGTCATATTTTCATTCAAAAGTGCCACATTTGACTTCAAAAATACCTGCTGTAGCCTCAGAAATGCCACATTGCCTCAAAAATGCCATATTTACCTCAGAAAAGATATATTTTCTCAAAAACGTCATATTTTCATTCAAAAGCACCATATTTGACTTCAGAAAACCCATTGTTACCTCAGAAATGCCACATTGCCTCAAAAATGCCATATTTACCTCAGAAAAGTCATATTGCCTCAAAAATGCCATATTTTCATTCAAAAGTGCCATATTTGACTTCAAAAATACCCACTGTTACCTCAAAAATGCCACATTTCCTCAAAAATGCTAAATTTTCATTCAAAAGCACCAAATTTTACTTGAAGTTAAGCATCCAGCATGTTCCTACCGTCATCTGGTGAGTCGTAATCCTTGATTTTACGTGGCTGCTTGACGTTGTCTTTGAGCCACTGCCTCCCATGCGTTAGGTCATCAAGATGGTAAACGAGCTTCTGCAGCTTACAGGGTGAAGTGGTCTTCGTACAAAGCAATAAGAAGACTGTGTCAAGTGACAGTGAGATCCCATCACATGAGGAGGATGTTGTCAAGACACATAGCTGTACAACAACCCACCAGCTACAACAGCAAAACAATTGACTTCCATTTAAAAATTTCAAAAGCAGCTCCACGGAATACACTGTTAATCAATTTTAAATGTCATTATCCACTCACCAAACCTAACATTACCAGTAAAAATTTCATAGTCACTTTCATCCTCAAAGATAAATCAACTCCAAACACTGGAACGTCTGGTCTAATCTAATCTATTATAAAGACTTCAAACTGAAACTATAATTGGCATTCAAAAGGTTAGAGAGACCAAAGTGCAAGCCATGATAGGCAATCAAGCTGGGAAAAGTGACACAAACAGCAACACAGATGTCTGAATGAGTGGGCACAGAACTCAGCATTTCAATTTTCCTGGAGAGTTTCTAAAAATCTTCAACGTATCAGTATTTAGCTACGTTGCATCTCAGGTAAGACAAACATTCTTTACAATGACAAGATTAGTAATAAAGTAGTAGCTAATAAATTTAAAGTAACTTCATAACTCATAATCTGGAAATAACATGGCTTGTAAAAAACTAAGAATTTTTAAAACTGTTCTCTTTTGCTGGGGCTAGCAGCTCCTCAGGGTGGATATCTTGAAGGGGCACTATGTAAATGATATGAATGAAGGAATGAACGAATGAATGAATGAACAAATGAATGAATGAAAAGCTCTAAAAATGTGACCTTGAAAAACTGAAAATTCTGCAAGATGTTAAATAGCAAATCACAGCCAAAAGCCTTACCTGCATACAGAATATAAGAGCGCACGATACTTGTTGTCCCAGAAGTTCACATCAGCATCAAATGTTGAGCTGAGACAAGTCACAGCTGCTCCATCACAGTCCAGCGACAGCACTGGCACTAAGAAGCAAGGAAAAATAATTAAATACCTTAATTAAATTACACAGGAGGGTTTAATATGGGATTAGTAAGCCATAATAATGGACAATCTGAAGAGAATTTATACATTTTCCCAGGTTTTTAAAAGTATAAAGACTTCTTCTCAACATTAGGATCTTAATCACTGAATAGCCAAGCAGTTCTTACCAACTATAAACCAATTTAAGACAAAGACTATCATATACTAATACTTAGCCCTAGATCATGACACACAAGCACTAGTCTCGACACACAGAAACTTTTCATCCTGTACGCAGAGTAATGTGATCTATCACACCACTGAGGAACACTAAAGGCACCATTTAAATTTCTAGATGCATACATGAAAGCATACACTCATACATTTACATCGCAATACCTTACGGAAACCTGATAATATAATATGGTCCATTACTGTTGACAGAACAAAGGCAGGGAAAGGCTAAGAACTTTAAAGGAGCTATATCAAGTGTTTTGATATACCATATACATTCATACATATATACTAGACATACTACATGCATAGGTCTCGTATGTTTGAACTTCCAGTGTCCAAGTCTGTGTTTCAGAGTTATCTTAAGTCTGCGTTGGATTCTGCATGTTTTTGGATGGCATTTGACCGCATATCACTGAAGTCCAACCGTCATATTGAATGGGTCGATCTATAATAGGCAGACCAGTTCACATCTGAACAGCATCAAAGTCATCAACTGCAACCAGGAAATCTCAGATTTGGTGAAACAGTGGTGAGGCAGGGCCTTTGAAGTTGCATTGACCAGCAATCATAGAGATGTCCCACCAATGACACATGCTTATCCTGCTGCACAGACCTTGTTAATTAATTAATAGATGAAAAATATACCTGTGGTATCACAGTGGCCTTTGACAGCCATGGTCAGCTGTTCAAATACTTGGCCTGCAACATCAACAATGCACAGAGACAGCTCACTGTGCGAGAAGAAACGCGTTTCTTTGCTTCCTCGACATTCCTGTATTAAAAATGTCACAAAATAAGTTTACCAAAAAGAAAGTAACCCAACTGAGAAAAAATTCAGCAAGCATGAAAACCAAATGTTTAAGTGTGCCATCTAGGTACCTAATGAAAATAATTTGCAAAACAAAGAATTTTATAAATAAAATCATTGATCATGCAAAAAGAAACCTTAATAAAATACGAATCTTAGATGCAAAGCTGAAAGGCAAAAACATCAGTGATCTGCAACAAGCCACCAATTAATAACAGCAGCAATAAATACTCTGACAATTGAACTGAACTTCGGGTAATCCAACCACCAGGCCAACCAATATTTCTGATTAAGTTTGAGCTAGTTCTAATCACAAAAATGCAGTTGTAAACATTGACTCAATGCCTAAATAATAAGAAGCAGCTTACTCAAATGTGCCAAAAAAGGACAGATATATAACCCAGTTAATTTAAGTAACACGCCTACGCCTGTCCTCCGATCTCAGCAACGTCGCAGCAAGGCGGGGCTGCTCGACTCTATCAGCAGCAAACTGATGGCGCAGAAGTTGGAGCATGCGAGCAAGAAGAGCGAGGCATCGTCGGAATGGACGGCCGAAGATAAGGAGAAACTGGCGCCATCTAGTTAGTCGAGCATCGACCAGGACAAGCGCTTTTTCTGTGTTTAGCCTGTGTTGATTGTTCAGTATTCTGAGCACCTTAAGCGGGGATTTCAAACAAGTTTCAGAGTTTCAATGTTCTTTTCCAGTCTCTACCTAAAAGTCTGTTGCTACAGAGTTCTGGTGGATATGACCTCACTAGTTCACCAGAACTTTTCTTCAAAAAGCTCATTACCAAATCTAAAGCAGGACCAGAAAACGATGCACAAAGGTTGTCAGCTCCCTGCCGTGAAAACATTTGTTTATTTTTCAGATCAGAAATCAAAGTTTTCATAGAATGAACCCAAACCACTAATCTCAGGCTTTTTTGCTGGCTTGTTTTCAGACGCTTTTGCCTGACTTCCAGTTTCTGATGAGCTTCATCCATGCGTCGCTTTAGTGTCCGAGGGCTTGGCATAGAATATGGGTGATCTGCATTATCTTGAGATGTACTAGTTGTAACTGTTGCCACTGGTTCTGTTGAAGGCAGATGTAGTAATCCAGAAACAGCAGGCATTGGTACAGATCTGTCTTTTGGAGCTCTGCATGGCTAACAGTTCTTCTGCAGATGTGACGATAGACTGAAGATGACGTGACGTGGCTTTCGTTTGGCGCTGTAGAAATCTCAGGATTACGATTACGATCACTGAGGCTAAGTGTAAACGTGCTAATACTCACGCATGGAAAGTTATTCCTGCCGTTCTTGATTCCAGAGTGGCAACGTTCATGCATGCAAATGCAACAAAATTTTTCGTACAACGATTAGATTTAGATTTACTTTCTATTTCGGCCATTTCGCACGTTTTTCTACACTAATACCAACGAAGTATTACAAGAAAGCTTTGACTCCGTCTATTTAAGTTTTGACTCCATCTACTTGCAAGATGGCAGCCCTTTAGCGTCAGCCATATGACGTCATTCGGGGGCCTGGTATAACCTCTTTGAGTAAGCACCATAGACATCATGATGTCTATGAATAGCACTAAATAAACGACTCAGTGTTTCAGTAATTGTTTTCGGTATTTATCGCCCAGTCGCAGAGCGCCAATGGGTCTTTATGAGCGGAACGCCAGTTGTTATTGTTACTCTTAGTTCGGATGCGAGTGCGTCCACAGTCTATTTTTTCTACTTGTTTTAATTTAAAATGGCTTCTAGTTCAAATGACGGGGATTTCGCCGATAACAGCAACTTTGATGAATGTACGCGGCCGTCGGATGAAGGTAAAAATTTCACCATGTAAGCCGGCTCGGTTAAGCAAAATCTTTAAACGTACGATTTGCCCAAGGTTTGTGATAATCTAGTCTATAATTTATCTGTTTACAGGCATTTTAGATTGCAAAAGAGCAATAGGAAATTAAAATCATCAAATCGGGTAAATGATTAGGGATTTACTCAATGCTAATAAGAATTTCCCCAGTGCCTACTAATCGTAAACTCGAGACTGCTACAGGGCCCAACGAAAGCACAGTCGCGGGAACCAGCTTTTCACAGGCGCTCAGTCAAAAACAAAATCGATAGGCAAGAATGGTTTGGTTCCAGGTCAAGATCCATCAGGCAGGCAGTCAGACGGCTAAGGTAGGTGGTGTTTGGAATTAGATCTGCAGTATAGAAGAGGAATCAGGATAGGATCTGCAACAAACTCTTGGGAATGAATCATTTGTAAACTGGCTTAATTAGGTCAAACCAGCGGCACGTGTGGTTCATTTTGAGTTTCCTATTTGACACAAGTAATAATTATGATATTTATCTCTCAATGTACATGAATTGCCATCAGGGTTCAGTTAAGTGTATGGCCATTTTCTTTAAACTTTAGTGTTAAAATATACTACAAAGATGGATCAGTGCCGTTGTGTGGTACTTAAAACACACTAAATATGAAGTGTCTTGATACTTGCATTCAGACTAAGATGTAGTGACTGAGCAGAACGAACAGACACAGAGAGGGGGTTCCAAAATTTAGGTCCAGCAACTGAACATGTTTATTCACCGAAAACTGTTCTAGTCCAAGGTATGACCAGAGAAAAAGAAAATCATATGGCATTTCAGAATAATAGTAAGTCTGGGGTATAAGGACTGATTTTAAATATTGTGATTTCATGATGCGTGAAATCAAAATTGTAATTGCATTAATTGCTGATGTTGAGTTACTCTCTTTGACAGATACGGAAGATGCCAGTGAAACGGAGGCTGAGAAGAGAGGGGAGGAGGAGTTTACTGGAATCAAAGAACAGTATGTTCTTGTGAATCTGATCTAATCTAATAACTTCTATAGCGCCATTATCCTAATACACATGGTCTTGGTAAATGGTTGCTTCTGTGGGGCACAGTAGCCGATTGGTTAGAGCACTCAGCTTGTACTACAGGGAATACGGGTTCAAGCTTCCTCTGAGACAGTAACTATGTAGAGACCTTGAGCAAGTCCTTCACTCACAATTGCTCAATGCTATCGGTAATGGCGCTTAATAAATGCAGAAATAATATTAATTGAAACCAGTGTAAAAAATTAGAATCCACTGTAGCATAAGAACAATCCCTTAAGCTAACAACTGTTACATGAATCTTGGTACTCAGATTCAGAGCAGAAGCAAGGTGAAAGTGAATCTCGTTCAAAGTCTCAAGCAAAATTGAATATTTGCAGTCGCTTGATGTCAGCCAAACATGACAACATGCTGTTGCCATTTGTTTGAGCTGCAATGTCAGAAATAAGATCTGACGTGTGTACTAATCCATAATTACTCTTCCACAGTTGTGTGGGATGTACCTATTGATAGAGGTATGTACTAAATAAGCAATTACCTTACCTCATTGGTTGTACAGGATGTACCAGGATCAGCTGGCCCAGCTGAAACGCCAGAAACAGCAGCTGAAAGATGGCACACATCTGCAACTGCTCAAGAAGATAAAGAAACTTGAGCAGCAGTACGATGACACTCTGCGCCTCATCGACATCAGGTGCGAACTTGAGCTGCAGAAGATTCAGAAGCAGTATGAAGAAGACCTCAAGGCGGCTAAACTAGAATTCGACGTAAGTGGTGCATTCAGTTTTATGAGAAGTTTGGGTGTGTAGAACGCGGCAATTGCCC
This sequence comes from Norana najaformis, assembly GCA_964023275.1. Classification (NCBI taxonomy): domain Eukaryota; kingdom Metazoa; phylum Annelida; class Clitellata; order Crassiclitellata; family Hormogastridae; genus Norana; species Norana najaformis. Next base: position 9,657,002 of record OZ029924.1, on the reverse strand, counting down.
ACTAGATAAAATCACCTTTATATCATATCACTTTGTCGTTTACTACTAACTGCAGGAATTGTTGCAGTATAATTTTAACCAATTTTCTGATGAGATTTATGATGACTGTTCAAAATTTTTATGTAAATTTACACAAATTTAAGCCGTGCATTTGCTAAAATCCTCCTGAGGCATGGTTTCAGAATAGCTGATGCCCACTATGGGAAGAATAAGCACCGAATAAAACGGTGTAAAGAATCTGCCAGTTTTAGAAGAGTCCTCTTCTGAAAATGGTAGACAAAACACATTTTAGGGTATATGTAGTCTTAACTGCATTGGTTGTCCACCCTAACGACCTAGACATAAATGGACAAATTCTATGTCTTTGTTGAAACAAAGCACCAGTTATTCTTCGGTCAGCCGAACTACAGCAGAGCAACAGGATCACTTCACTGAGTGGCCTTTTGAACTTGATGCATCTGCTAAGCATTAGTTCAACAAGGACTGAAGCATGCCTTTGATGTATTGGAAAATTCAATGTCTGCAAGTTTAGTAACGCAGTTGCAGTTGTACATTTTGCCTTTTTTGACAGTTGGAGCACTGATTTAAGCTCAGTACAACTGCAAATTCAAAATGCTGAAGTTCGGTGTACTAAAGTTACTCTGTACATGTGTATCCAGTGGAAGAAAGTCCCAGGAGCAAGGTCCAACGCAGGAAAGGCACGATGAGCTGGATCACCTTTACCTTGATTGAAGCAAATCATAGATTTTTAAACTAATAACGGATAAAACATTTCTTATTACTTCGTTTATGACTTGTGTAGGAAAAGAAAGTTGAGCTGAAAGAAACTCTTATTCTTGAACTTGAGCACAAGAGGAAACAGGTCGAAGGCGAAAGATTGACTATGGATTTAGCTGGAGGTATTGCTAGACAGATTTCTGTATTTGTATTATGGCATTTTAACAGACAGCAGGTATGCAGAGTATGAGTGAACATGAAGGACTTGCTCAGTGTCCTTGCCATTGGCCATCATAGTAAAGCTTACACAAATTCACCATCGACTTTACAGCTTGAATGTTCTGCATCTGTGTTGCTATAATTGTGGCCATAACAGGCATCAAACAGTTATTGATTCTGATCAAAGTTCTTTTGTATTGCATTTCTAAATTTGTAAAGGACCTGAGACTGAGTGGATTTTAATAGTGCCAGTGTTCACCGAAACAGCTCCTTCTAGGACTTCTGTCCCACAGTCAACAAAGCTTTCAACTTTCAGGTTTATTAGGCAAAACATGGATCAACCAGTATGTGTCCATAAAAGTTACTTAAGAAAATAATGAGTAGTAAAATTTATTTCAGACTGGTAGATATCAGATATGCAGAGAAAGCTTTCAATATTTGGTTGTCATCAAACTTATAAGTAAGAGACTAGCAGAAGAAGCTATATTGAGCTTTACCAAGTCTGCCTTGCAAAGCCCTTTCTGGTTTAAACCTGGCTGTTTTTTATTTAAACATCCATGCCTTTTTTTAATTTAGACGCGATTGGCATCAAGCAATTGAACACCAGAAAACTGCGGAGACGACCCTACGACCCAGCTCCAGTTCCGGAAAAGAGATCAAAGCCATCACCAGATATCCTTTCCATTGTTGAGTTCTTGAAGCTGGTTTTCTTACAGAGAAATCGAATTTAATCTTGTTTGTCTTATCAAACATAACACAAATTATTTTACCTTGGTTATGTAGCTCCTTTTGTAGCATATTAACAGTTCAGTGCATTCCTTCTAACTCGGTCCAAGTGACTTTCTCTTGTCATGTTAAGATGCACTTGTTTAGTTCTTTAAGAGAGCCATGCTGTGCTTCTGAGAGGTTCTTGAAATGCACTCTGTGAAAGGCCAGATACATACGTACTTGTAAAAATTAACTTACAATGCTTTGATCAGCTGCCAGTTGCCTCCACAAACTATCATTTGCAGCTGGCATGTTAGACAGAGAGCTATAGTAACACTACTGCTTTTGTAATAATTATTACTACTGATGTTATTATTATAATTAATTAGGTAATTATGTTGTGCTAATTTATGCATTCACATCAAAAGCTTGGTTAAGAAAGCACTGGAGAAAGATATGCCTTCAATTGTTGACAAAATGAGATAGAGAAAGATTATGAATATTATTGTTATTATTACTACTGCTGTTATTGTTATTAAAAGTTCTATCATTGTTATTAGTAATACAGTATTACTACTGTTATTGTTAATATGAATATTATAATTATTAGAATTATTACTACCAGGTACTGCTGTTCTTGTTGTTATTGTTATTAGAATCCAGCCCCTGTTGTTATTATGGTTGTCATTGTTGAATGGAATTTCCTTAACCCGGTGTTGCACTACAGCTTGGCTTTGAGATTGATGGCGAGGAGAAGCTTAAAGACATGGCACTGATCAACAAGGTATGTAAACCAAAGGTCCAACAGACCGTGACCGTGGCACAGCCCCAGCGCAGCTCAATGAACCGAAGCCACACGTGATGACCGACGCGCTGACAATAAACGTGCCTCTCCCTTCTCTTCGATGTCAACCTTGGTAAGCATCCATAGTTCTCTTTGCTTTGCACCGTGCTCAGGGTTATTGGCAGCTGAGGCTGATAAAAATTGAGGGGTCAGGTCCGTGGCAGGGTCTTTTGTGCTCAAGCTTTTCCAACTGGGGGTCTGTGTGAACGTCCTACGATTTTAAATTTTGTATTTAATGTATTTAATTAAAAGAATCTTTCGATTCTTGACTTAAATTTTTTTATTTGGGGGTGCTTATCCTCCTAAGGCTAGCTCTTAGTGTCGTAGGACTGACTTTCGGATTTGACTGTAATGTGGTTCTGTTTTGGAGTGCCCTTGAGTTTTGCCTTGTGCATTAGTTTGTTGGTGGTATAAAAATTTTAAAATTAGATTAGATTATTCAGCACCATTAAGAACCTGTTGGAAATGAGTTTATGGCATATGGCTACTCATCAAGATCTCTTGCACATGTCTTTCAATTCCGTTTGCATTATGCAAAACTGACATTTTGTTCATAGTTGAGAAGCTGTTGTCAAACTTGTCATGCCTACACTTTAGCTTAAATTCCTTCTAAACTCCCAGACCGTGCCTCTGGACTAATTTTTGTTCAAGCGATTCCAATGTCTAGCATTCAGGTAGTTCATTGAAAGGTGAAGTTTAGTGACGACAGTATAGTTTTCAGTGTTTAATGACATCTTATGATGGTTGCCTGTCTTACCTTGTCTTACCCTACCCTACCGTTGCCAATCAGTGTAGCAGGGTACTTGCCAGGTGCTTTACAATATGAATTGTCAGCACAGGCTAAGAGTTAAATGACAGGTACCGAGTTTCAATAATAATTATTTTTTCAATTCTTTTGAATATGATTCCAAATATTAGGTTGCGGAGAAGGGTTATAAAACTTCCATTTAAATTTGGTGTTTTGTCTTTTTTCAGTGCTTAGAAGAATTTCATAAAAACCAAATCTTGCAACAGAAAAAGTTGTTGGATGAAGTCTTCGTAGAAGTTTTAACATGGACTGACGTTCCCTGGACTGCTATCAAAACAGCTTCTTAAAAGACGTTTGCGAGATGTGTGGAAGACTGCATTTAATAGAAGGCTTTTGGATTGTATATATGCTGAAAAGCACTGCTCTGAAACTCTTAACCTAAGGATCAGTTCTCTGAAAGAAGCAATTTTGGATCCCCAACTTGCATTCTGGCATTGATGGGTAAAATACTTTAAAAAGTATTTAATACTAAAAAAGTACTAAATACTTTAGTCGTAGGTGTGGTCCATTTAGTGCAAAATAATTTCCACTTGGCCAGTGTTGGAGATCTAAATATTGACTAGATTCTATATTATTGACTAGATATTTAGATCTCCATGGGTATGGAGTGGACACGGACAGTGAGGTGTAATATTATATTTTTAGAGTCTACAAATATCTGCCAAGATAAATTCTAAAGTTCTTGTCTAATTCTAGTGTTACTTTTTATTCGATATTATCAGAGCATACGAATCTGTAAAGGTGATTACTGAACACAAGAAATTTCATCTTGTTTTCAAGAAAATACGAAGGCTGTCAGCTCGGATTTTTTGAACAAATAATCGACCTGCTGGAAGCAAATAGTTTTACGCCCCTTAACCGACGAGAGAATTATTTCCGCCTAGACCCTGACGACGAGCGATTTTATCGTAAAACACCCTATGAATTAAGTGGTTTTCAACTGGTGATATCTCGGTAAGTTCTTGACCTAAAGACAGGTCAATATTGTTCTTTAGCATTTTATCTCCTCTTCCCACCCATCTATCTAGTTTTCGGTAGAAAAGTCTTTGGGGTGCTCAAAATTGCCCCAAAACTGTTCCCCACCCATTTTTTTTACTTTTTTCATGTTCAAGCCCCTATAGAGCTACTGAAGTTGGTCCTGAAGCATGGGTGTGATATGGTCGGATTTGCTGGTCAGAGCGGCCAGACGAGCAGCGGCGTTGATGACTGCCTGAAGCCGAAGGGTTCTGCACTGTGGCAAGCCAGCGAAGGCAACGTTACAGTAGTCAATTCGGCTTAGGACGACTTTGTACAATTAAGTGACGTCCTTTGTGAGGGACGGAGAGATAGCTGTCTCAGGATGGCGAATCTGGTCCTCACAAGTCCTGTAATGTGTGATGTCATTGAGAGATCACTGTCAAGTAGGAGGCCAGGATCACGAACCTCAGTCTCTGGCTCAACAGCATATTCACCAATGACGAAATGGCTGGTGTCTACTTTGTCCACACTACGTGAGGTTGAACACCAGAGAAATTCTGATTTGGATGAATTTAGCTGGAGCCGATTACATTCCATCCAGTGATCAACGTCGTTAATGCAGTTCATTGTGACGGCCCTTAGATGCTGGACATCAGTGTCGTTAAGGGCCACAGATTTGTGAGGCATAGAGATGACCATGCAGACCGTGCTTGCATAGGATGCGGGCAGTATAGAGGAGGAAAAGAATGGGTCCCAGAACTGAGCCTTAAGGAACGCCGCAGGTTAGAATGGTAGATGTGGACGAGTAGGCGACGGACACTGCTGTCTACCTGTCAGGTAAGACGTCATCCACTCAAGCATGGTGGATGACATGCCATAAGATAAGTGTAGTCGATGAAGGAGAATACTGTGGTCGACTGTGTCGAATGCAGCAGACAGATCCAGAAGACATAGAAGACAGAAGTTTCCGGAGTCTGTTGTGATGTCATCTTAGACCTACTATCCCACAAACAGGTGAAGCAAGGGTACTTTGTATATCCCATTTCCTGGCCATGCAAGAAATTGACCATTTTTAGATCAACACAAATAGACAATTGGTGTTCGTTATAGCAGAGCTTCTGCAAGACCATTTTGATATTTTCATATTCTTCTTTCAGCTCTGTTGTAAAGCACCCCAGAAGCACCTTTGCTAGAAGTAGCCTGCTACTAACGCTGCTATATAAATTGTCGTCAGTACAATTACAATATTAAAATGCGCTATATAAATGTCCGGATGAAAATGCGCTATATAAATATTAAGATCAAAATTTACGTAGCGCATTTTCGTCGGGGCATTTTTATACCGCATTTTCGTCATGACATTTATGTTAAGATGCCATATGTCCATTGGCTGAACAAGTAATTATAGGCACATTCTGTCAATTAATTGACTTAATTGGGCAAAACATTAAAGCAAATTTACAAAGCTGCATAAATTTATTTTTTATATGAAAACATTTAAATTTGGTGACAGTCTGTCAAACTGACTTTAAATCTGGCAGGAAAAGATTTCCAATGGCTGAACAAGTGTTTATGCAGGACACAATTTCCAATAATACAAGTTATTTAAATATTCGAGTACTGTGCTCTTGTGCAAGAAATTGGCAGTTGGATTGAACCAGCCACACTATTGTGTTTTTGGTCATATCTTCAAATTTGCAATTATGTGACACACATGTAATTACCTAGTTGATTTTGGAACCTAGGTTAAAACTAAGTACAAAATACATGCAAACACATTCTGAAAATTCCAATTCAACACAAATTAACTGTATCTCACAGCATAAAATGAGAACAAGGGTAAGAGGGTAGGCCCACTACGGCCGTCTGCATCAAAATCTGGTACATCATAAGTTGTTTCACAACGGCCTGTGCTTTAAACACCAGCTTCATTCAGACAGAAGGTGTTCTTGTTCACTTGGAATTCAATGAAGTGTTGACGTAAGCAAATGAGGAGGGCAATGCCAAAAGCAGTCATTGGAAGGGGATCCTAAGTCGGTCATTTCTCTGCAGACATCCTTTATGAATAACCCCCTAGCCTGGGGCAGAAATTTGTAACAAAAAAATTTTGGTTAGATTACTTAATACCGTAACATAGTGTAATTGTGGTGAATAATATTGGTTGTGCACGGTGCTCTGTATTGCATTTTCATTTCCAAGTGCAGGATTAAATTGAAACTGCAGTAGTCGCAGCAGAAAACCGAAAACGCAAACGATATTCTCAACAGGTGTTTTGCCAACGCCCTACTAATTTCGAACAGCTCACTTTATTGCAGCAGCTGAAGACACAAAAGATTTTATCAACAAAATGCCTAAGTAGCACCATGAGGAACCAAAACATTACGATTTTTGACCAATAATTTAGTTTAAAAATCAACTTTTTACAGAAACTCGTAAAGAAATTTCATGTACGTATGACATAGAAGGCAGCAGGTTAAACAACTGTATAGCAGCTCAAGTCCAACAGGTTAGCAAGCCGTGATAGCATTTCCTGACATATGAAGTTGTTGAGCACACAAGAAATCTATATAGTATAATCAGGTTCTTGGTCAGACTGCTAGTACCAAAATTTTCAGAAAACAGACCCTCAAAACTGGAGAAATCACTTCAACTCTGGCTATCAGATTAACGCGTTTAATTATTAACGCGTCTGAAGAAAAGAGATTTACTAATGTGACTTTGGGAAGAACAAGGCACAAGGAACACATAGTTTTCCGTCACATGCTTATTGGTGCAACATGGTGGTCTACTCACTGACTTAACGGTTGCAGGTTTGAGCGGACCCTGGACCAGCTGTTTGCGCAAACATGCCTGTCACCAAGCAGTATAACTTAAAGCTAGGAAGTAAGCAGCAAGTCCCCCAACAAACTGGCCCCATGTGCAAGACTTGGGATTCGTCCACTGTCAGCTCAAGGACCTAAGAAAAAAATGCATGCCTCCCTTATCCCACTACAGGATACAGTACCTTATTATTTCTGCATTATAAAGTGCCACTAATGAAACTAGTTTTATATGCTGTGAGATCCACTGATGTACAATTCCTTCCATGTAACTGCATGGCTGGAGAAAATGTAAGTAAAAGGTAGCTATTGCCTCAACTTCTCCACAGGGGCACAGTAAACTTTACTTTTAACGAAACAGCCAAATCTATTAAGCATTTCAAAATGGACAGGACCACTAATTAATTATAAATTAATTATAATTAAACTGAACACATCCTCAAAAGCTCATTGTTCAACCATACAACTGTATGATTCTAGAAAACAGAAGTTCCAACTGTAATTCTGAGGCAGCCTGTGGCTAAACTGCAAGCACCCACATTCAGCTCGTTTCCACCATTTGTGCAGTTTTTGACTTTTATACAGCACCCTCTAAGAACCTCTCGAATGCACAATAGCTTCTTAGAAGGCAACAAGAGAATCTTACAGACGATCAATGAAAATGTAAACTCTTACGTAATACAGAGGCATAGCTTCAGTCTCTTTTTTTGTAATACAAATATCGAACTAAAAGAAGAGTCGATGATTGGCCTGCGACAGAGCCAACTGCCAAGTAAAACATGGCGAACAATTTGCGGTACAAACTGTCCGGACGCAAAGTGCCGACGTCAGCTTAAAGCGCTGACCACCGGCTTTGCAGTTTAACGCATCTTGTACGTCATCGTGTCAACCATCTCTGACAGTTCACCATGGAAGTCGATGTCGATCGTAAAGTCAAGATCCCGCTTAAGAAAATCAAAATATGATGTAGAACATATTTGTCGACATGTTATTAATTATTATTAATCAATAAATAGATGTTTATTACTGTGACATCATGTCAGACGGGAGGATGTCCTTCATGGACGACCCCTTAAAGCAGAGCCTGTAATAACCTTGTCATGACCACACTAATTTTACCTACCAATTCTTTCCAGAGATCTATTTTTTTGCAGAAAATATTGCACAAAATTCCTGGTAAACATAACAAGTATTTGCTTAGTGAAATGATAGTACAGTGCAAAACACTAAGACAAAAACGGATAGTATAAAATATCGCTTAGGACGAAATGAAAGTTTCGTCTGTTCTGAAGTCAATGCAATTTAACATTAAATTATTCTCTTATGATGAAACTGATAAGACGAAAAACATCGGTTAGTACGTAAATTATTTTCGGTCCCATGAATGTAATTCCATGGAAAGTCCGTCTGATAAGACGAAATGTTGACGTATACACAACAGCTGCAGCTTACAGTAAGGTTTTGGCTTTGTATTTCCATACAAGCCTACAACAGCGTCGGTCTTTGATGAATGTCACCACTCAAGGAAAGACAGCGTAAATGTTCATACTGTAATTGGGTGATTGATGGTAATAAACTCACAGACCACAGCTTCAGGCCCATCAACTGCGTTGGTGCAATGAGACCATAGATATCAATTACCACATTGATGCCTAAGTACAGGAAGTACACTTTTATAGCCATCTACACTAATGCGGCCATTTCATTCGCGGTTAAATTGGGGCTCGTATAAAGTGGCAACGAAATGAGAGCAACCTGAAGATCTGATTACATTATTCGGTGAAAACTGCAAGTGAATCAGACGAGGGTCACCATGAAACAGACTTGTGGCATGATGGACTGTATAGGCCTACACAGATCCGCAGTTATGTTGACTCCGTTGATACATAGTCGTTGTTTTAGAGTAGTGACTACCCTTTGCTACTGTAGTAAATAAGCATGAATTCAAATGGCCGCTAAAGTTCGTAGGGAGAATGCTCTGTCTCTGACCTTTAAAAACTATGGCCTGTCACATGTAATATTGTAACAGTTTATTCTACCTGTATTTAAAATCATGGCCGACAGTTTTAAATGGAATAAACTTAACTGGGTAATATTAATTGCAGTTAGCAGCCTACCGTAACCATATACATGTGAGACATATACACGTGAATGTGTATGCGTCATTTTCAGCCATAACGAGTTTCTGGCTGGCATGCTGTACTTACTATTGCCTTATGGTTTATACAAATTCAGTTAGGTACCCTGTCTTTCGTCTTAACCGAACTGCACTGTACACATGTTTGTATGTTGTCAACACTAGATTATCACAAATCTGTTAGTGTAAGGCCACACAATGGATGTCTTGAAGCCGCACCCTGTCCCTGATGGGAAAAGCCAGCGAGTCAAGAGCATGTCTCCGACTCAGCAGCATGGAATGTTCTGCATGTTGCACTTCATGTTGCCGAGAAATTGTGGGAAAGCTTTTGAAAATGATTAAGACCTAATGACTTATTAGTGCCAAACCAACTTATTACATAATAACAATAGAAGCATCTGGGAAATATACTCACGTTGTTGCGTTTGTTTGGTTTGATAGACATGACTCCGTAGATCTCTTCACCAGCTTTAACCGTCAGGTAGTCATCAAAGTAGAACACCGTCTGTTTCCAGTGTGTATACCTAGCTTCTGGTGCTGTTTCAAAACAAAAAACAAAAACCAAAACTCATAACACATGAACAAGGCAAAGATGAAACACTTAGGTCACATCACTGAATGCAACTGAGTAGTCTCTGTTACGATTTCAGAAAAACTGAAGTATTTGCAGAAAATTATTTGCAGGTGGCAATAGTTGAATTTAGTCCTTAGAAGGGGGCACCACACTATTGTTGTGTTTCAGCTAAGCTAGCATACTTGTTTTGTGATTAGCATCTTGGCACTTTGCCCAAGGGCCTGGAGTTCAAATAATAATTAGAGCTGCATTTCGATTAAAATTTTTAATCACGATTAATCGATCGATTAAAATTTTTAATCGCAGTTAATCGCATTTTAATCACATGTTAGAAAAATGAGCAATCCCAGTTGTAGTGCAATTTTACAGTATTTAATATTTCTAATTTATATTCAGTGTCCAAAGTAAAGAAAAGTAATTAAAAGTTTTAATCACTGTTAATCGCATTCTAATTGCATACATGTTAGAAAAATCAGTAACCCCAGTTGGATTGCAATTTTACATTATTTAATATTTCTAATTTATATGCAATGTCCAAAGCAAAATGTTTAACGTAGCTTTAAAATGTTTATTCTTTTAAATGCAACCAGTTGTTGAAGCAAACAAGTTTATCCACATTATTTGGGTCCAGCGATGCCAGCTTCTTATAAACAATATCTCTTGACAAGAAAATACTTGTTCACAAGGGACAGTCATTGCTGGGATGACAAATACTTTTTAGCCATGGTGGATGTTGATGGATCGGCCATTCATCACAAATTATTTTGTGATGGCATTGGTTATGCTTTCGCGTTTGCCCTGGTTCTTTGGCTTAGACATCTCCCGCTGCTGAACTAGGGTTGCCTGGCTTAGTGCAGGTTCCGTTTTATCATCTGCTGCAGATAATGTTGATGTCTTATCAAGTTCAGTAGCGGTAAACGCACGACTGGTACGCAGGCCATAGTTCAACGACGAGTTGATATGGTAGTAATTAATTTAAACACTCTTGCAATACTTACAAACGACTTGTCATCCGTATTAAAAATAAACTGTCCGTCCAAAATTGTCTTTCCTAGCTTCCTTGACTCCATTCTTTATGTAAAACCTAATTTGTAACGCCCGAATTTAATATCACAATCGAATTTACAGCACGCGAAAAAGCGCGAAAGAATAGGAAACAAACAACCATTGATATAATAAATGTCGGCTCTGGCAATCATTGAATATTTTCTAGATGAATTTTCATCGCGTTAATTTTGGTCGACGAACCCTCGCGGCAAGAAAGAAAGACTAAGTTCTTAACGCGTTAATCGTTGCGTTAAAAATTTTAATCGCAAAAATTTTTAACGTGTTAATCGCACGCGTTAATGGCGATTAATCAACAGCCCTAATAATAATATATGCATAATCTTGTGACTACAAACAGCTGTGCATTTAGGTGTTAAGACAACGATGACAGTGACAGTGTTGCAAATAATGACGACAGGATAATGCACGTACCTGTGGAGAATCCAGTCGTCATGTGACACTTTGTGAAGTCGATATTGAAGTAAGTCACAAATGCCTGGATGTAGTCATTACGGCGACAGATCAAGTGGAATGGAGCGGAAAAGTCCAGATCTTCCTCTTTGATTGTATACATATCCACCTCCTACAAACAATATATAACAGAATTTTCTAGGCTCAAATAAAATATGTAGCTTTGGGACCACGTCAACCAACTGTAGATTGGCAAGACAAACCTTTTCCGATCTGATTGTCAGAGACATACAGAGCAGCTGACATTGTACAGAGGAACTACACAAACTTTTGGTTACGATTAGAAAAGATCACCTGGTTATTCAGACCATGTAGTCGTTAAATCTCTTACAAGCCTTATTATTTTATTGTTTAACCCTGCAACTACACAGGGAACAGATATCTCCCTTACAACGGCTGCAGGAAGTTATCGTAAATTGAGCCTGAAACAGAATCATCAAATTCCATATCTTATGATAGCTCATGCATTAACCATGCAATTAGTACTTTGCAATGCTTCTTTACAGGAACACTGTAAACGTATTTTTTCTTCTTTTAAAATACATTTGTAATCTTGGACCTCTCTATAAACAAGGTTCACCACAGTAACACGAACACTGCTAGCAAGTGAAGATATGGATCCAAAAAACCTAATTCTGCTTAATAGAAGTGCATGTAGAAACAGATTCAGCCATGCAATTGATTTCAACAGGAAGTCAGACTTGAAGGAGAAAGAGCACAGTACTAATAATAGAACAATTTTTACACAACTTTGTTTTAAAGCAATACTCAAAATGGCTTCCAGAGGTAGTTTATGTATGTTCAAAGCCAAACTGAAAGCCTTACCTTAACTAAGCAGTTGTTCGTAACGACCTGTTTAGGATCAACCACGTCGACCAATGGTTCAGAAATAGCAACCTTCCTAATGCAACTCATGTCAAAGCCGTATACGCTGTCCCACCCTGCAGAAAATAATTTTAATGTTAACGTCATCATACATGGATTCTTAAATCATAGGCAATAAAACTAGTCATTTGTACTATTAACATTTATTATTTACTGCTATCGCCATCATTATCAGGATATTTACCAGGAATTTTTAAGCGTGTTTATTATATATAATATGTGCAACGGCAAAACTCACACATTTCTATATTACAGTATTTCATCTTTCTAATGACAGTGGCTAGTCTGAGTACTTATTGTCTAGTCAAGCTCTCTAGGGGTGCAAGCAAAGCAGAAAGCTATTAATAGTTTACTCCCCTGAAGGGGACTAGAAGCCCAACTTCTGGGTTGGGTCCAGATGCTAACCACTAGACACTAGCTGACCACTAGACAATAGCTAACCACTGACAACTAGATCATAAAACGTGGTACTTACAGTTGATCTTCTCATCCTTGTACTGCCGATCTTCAATGGCACACACGTACAGCGTCGCTCGGTCAGGGAAAATAAGACCATCTGGTGCCTACAAGTCACACAATTCAACGGACTGAAAGGTCTTTCAGTTCAGTACTTCTCTAATGCATTGAGCAACTTTCAACCATATGTGAAATAACTCTTGGCACAAAGCAAGATGTATTCTCCAAATAGATTGTGTTTGTCCCTACGGTTTCACTTGAAACCACACATTTCATGCATGACAATATTTCATGCATTATAAAAACAGTTCTACAGAAGCCAATGGACCTCATTATTCTCAAAACAGCCAATGAAATTAAATCAATAAAATTACCACTTGCTGGCTAGTCGTTTTCTGTTTGATTTAATTGTTAGCCAGCCAATCTAGATCTAAATTATTCTCACATGGACAAGCACCTTCAATAATAACGATGATGACGATAATAATAACCAGCTTATTCCAAGAATAGCATCTGCATGCTAGTTTGAAAAGCGTCCTTTTGTGGAATATCCCCTTTTCCTCTCCACTTTCTTTCTTCTCCCACCCTATCTCCTAGTCATATAGCAACACAGAACAGCATATGTAAAGAAGAAAGCAATGGTAAGGATGATTAAAATTTTTATAAAATGATAAATTTGAAGTAGGTGTCATCTCCTGATTCTCACCAGCCACTTGTCGCGTGCATACAAGACCGTCTTCAGCATGGATTCGTAGAATAGACAGTATCCCATCCACTCACTAATGATGATGTCCACCTTCTCAATACCATCTGGCATCTCCACTTCTTCAACTTTACCACGCACTAGCGTAATAACTACAAAATGCAAAATACAATACATAATACAAAATACAATACAATAAATACAATGCAAAAGAGATAATTTATAAAATCACCACCAGATTTTGCCTTGTTGTATATCACAAACGGGACATTGATCAAAGACACATTTTAAAGCATATAATGCTTTAGGAGGCTTTTGAAAGATGTACAGCATTACCACATAATATAATTAATATTATTGAACAATATTTTAATGTTACTTAAAGTTATCTTGTAAATTTTAAATTACACTCAATCACAATTCAAGTGCAAGAAAAAGTTTTAAAAAGACGCTATACAAATATGTAGCAGCATATCATTGTAGGAATTCAGGCAGCAACAGCTGGTAAAAATGGAGCATTGGAGAAAATGAGCAACAATAAATTTTTCAAAACTCAGGCTATAACGGCAAGATTCAAAAATACTTCAAAAAGGAACTCACTGTGATCAAGTCTGTTGGCCTTGATGATCTTCTCCGCATGTTCAACAATTCCCGAGCATTCTATCTACAGTGGCAAATTCAATGTCTAGACACATATATAAATACATAGATACATACATACACATCCATACCATCAACAGTAAATACAATGGATGTATGCATATGTACATATATAATCTAATGACTTCCAAAGCGCCATTATCATAATGCTCAAGGCATCAATCGATGATCACATCAAGTGGCATCGTAATCAAAATCATAATCCACTGGAGAAGCCAGGTCGAATTAACACTTGGCCAACAGGGCACCATGTCTCTGAGGAGGAGCAAAAGAGGCTAGTGAGAAATAAAATTTGTATTTTTTGTATTATTATTATTATTTGATAAACCAGGATCTATTAAAATTTTAACCAACCCGTTTCACTTCAGTAACAAGCAAAAAAAATGCAACTTCACAATAAATACAGTCAAATTCAATAAAATGCAACTACTAAAACATGGATTAAGTAACTAAGATTATGTGAGTCAAGAATTGGTCTTCAACTGGACTGAACCACGGCTACAGCAAATCTTTTGGTTTCACATACATTAATACAGTGGTGCTATAGAAGCTGTTCATCTAGCGATTGGGTAGATAATCAAAATATTTTCATATATCACCTCATCTTTCATCAGCTCCAGTGGAGCACCTTAGACTTATGTAGATTATATATATATATATATATATATATATATATATATATATATATATATATATATATAACAAATCTGTAATCATTTCTTTTCCATGACAAGAAGAATTTAAAAACATACAAATTGTTTTATTACCTATCGGATTTCGAACAGGCTTCTCCGTCGATCATAATTTTTGACTGTGGTTTCACCTCAAGTGACCACTGACTGATGTCTTGCTATTTTAACGGTGCTAAGTCATCAGATAAGAATAGATTTGCGCATGCAATAAGTGCTTTAAGGAAATAAATAAGTAAACTTACGCCAATGACTTTCCTGGCTCCAGCCTTTGCAGCGAACATTGACAGAATTCCAGTTCCTGATCCAACATCTAAGACAACTTTGTCTTTGAACAGATGTCTGTTATGGTACATCGAGTTACGATATGTCAGAGTCCGTACCTCATCCTTCATCATCTCCTACAAAATAGTAATGCAACAACTCCTGTAATGTAACTAAATATTTAAATGACAAATTGTGTGTACATGAACATCTGTAATTTTCATAACTTTAAAATATGATAATATTTTTCAAATTAAGTTATTGCTCTTGTGGTCAATTGTCTCACTAGTGCTAAAGAGGTTATTACGGGTTATTCCATGGGAAGTTCTATGTTTTAAATGACATAGATTTATGCAATAATTTCTTATTTCCAAACCATAATCTGTTTTACCCAAGGCGTGAATGATCCCTCAGGAATCAAGAAAATCTCCGGAGACTAAAACATTTCTTGAATAGTTCTGGAACTAATAAATTCTCCAACAAAATTTAACAAATCCCTGTATTTTTTAGTTTCTTCTGCTTCAACTTTTTAATCATATAATAAATTCTACCACCAAATTAAAAAAATTCTTGAATTCATTTTAGATTCTTTTGCACTAACATTTTATCCTGCCAACAGTTAATTCTAAATAAATGGAAGAATCATAATTTTTCCAGTAGCATGAGCTTTGTGGTGTAGTACCTCATGTATGCCAAAATGTGCATAGCTGTCAAAGTAGTAGTCCTTTGATGTCATTTCCTCAAGACCCACGGAACCATTCACTGCTGGTTCCGCGATCTTGCTCTTCAGTTCGGTCGCTGTCTCGGTTGTAGGTGTGGTCTAAATACAGAAACATTAACAGCAAATAAATCAGATTAAGTGAAAGCCATGTTAATGTCCAATTATGAGATCAGTGGCAACAAAGAAACAATTATGATTTTGGAATGCGCTGCTTTGATTCACCTGTCGGATTTTAACCGGACTTCAACAGATTAGGGCTTTTAGCTAGTATAAGCTGAAGTCACCATCACTGATGCCTTGTGCATTACGATAATGGTGCCACAGAAGTCATTAAGGTCAGTTTTTTAGAACGGATTAAAGAAAAAGTGTCCAGCAGAGACAGCACAGTTATTGTACCTTTTCAATTACACATGCTATCAAAAGTAGCCAACTACTTTTCCTAAAAATTGTTGCTACGAGTTAAACTACTTCAAAAGTAGTTAAGTAGTTTTAGTTAAACTACTTCTAAAGTACTTAGTGCCCATCACTGCAACATTAAATTTACAATTTGCATAGTCTAGAATAATGTAGAGTAATGAATGGTGGTAAAACTTATGTTTGGCCAGCCTGTTGCCGATTGCATATTTACAACATGGCCACCCTGGAATGGTAGAAAACAGAGGGCTGCACCCTATGCACAGCAAAATATTAAGTAATTGCATATATGTTGGCATTTGCTGTGCCAAAAACTTTCAAATTGCACTTTTTAGTATAAAATCATGAAAACATGTCATGTTTTGTTCATTACTCACTGGTTACTCATTTTATTGGAGAATTGCTGTGCTAGTGTTCTTTTAACATAATTTCACAGTTCTTTTGGCTCAGTACATATTGATATATAAGCATGCTGCGAGTACCCTTGCAGTGCTCTACTGTCTCCCAGTCTGTGGCAGCCATATTCTTCACACAAGATCGGCCGCCGGCGGACCAAACTTAAGTTTAATAAGCAGCCTTTTCCAATCTATTCAGATGGCCATTCAGTATTCTATTCAGTAAAAATATCTCTTAATTTGCTGTTTCTGAGTTGTAAGGGAAAAGTGGATAGGAGCAATTATTACTCAATTCACACATGGGTTGAAAAACCGAAACAAAAACTACACGTGACAGTTACAGTAAAACTATCTCTTAATTTTACAAACAATCCCTTGACCTGTGTCTAAAAACCACATGAGAAACTGAATTCTTCTTAAGTGAAAGGCTTTAAGGTTAATACTGAAACTTTTGGAACAAATGCGAGTTTGGCTTCATTGTCGCAAAATGCGGCGGGAAGATAATTTTAACACCGCGTGGCTTCAAAGACTGCGCGCCTTTTATAAATCGGCGAATTTCCGCATAAAATGCGTTTTGAGCTTGTAGCACTTTTTATTTGTCGACACATCAAAGCCGCATAAGGTTCTCATACCGAAGGCGTGCAACCGTGCATCACAAAAGATACCGTTCACAAATAAAAAATTTGCCGAACTCTAAAAATACGATAATTAACGAATTTCTCCATTCACCAGTTTTTTTATTCATTTTGGCACATCTTAAACTCCAACATAACATAATTATCTTCATAAAGAAGTCAGACCAGAAATAGCTACAGCTGAACTGCTCAGACACACGCCAACTTACCTCCATCACGTCCGCCATTGCAAATCTTTTCACAAGCGCATCGATTCTTCTTCCGTTGTCTTCTCAAGCACTTGATATCAGTTCTTTCAACGCCAATCGCACAAAATTATATAAGCTCAAGTAAGCCCAATCCACTATAAACTTGACATTGCTATAGCGCCTAAGTATTCTAAGTCGTGGGAACCAGCTTACAGGCGCTCAGTCAAAACAAAGTAGATACTCTGGTAGGATAAGATTTGGTTCAAGCTTAATATCCAAGGCTCCGGCAGGCAAGCAGACAGCTACGGTGGATGCCTTTTCTTAATCTTAATCTCGAAACTTCCTAAAGCGCTAATCTAAAGCGAATTGTAGGGCACCAGCTCATTCACGAGCGCTGCGTCAAGTCAGACACGTTGACCAGAGATGTCCTCTCTCCCCCTCAGCCTGGGCATTGCCTCCACACACACCTTTAACATTAACTCTTCTGTCCACAACTTAGGTGTGATCTTCGACCAAAACCTAAGTTTCTCTTATCACATTAACCATCCCTCCCGCTCTTGCTTCATTCAAATCCGTGACCTTCGTAGAATCCGTCCTATGCTTGACCTTAAAACTGCATCAACCATTGCAACATCCATAGTCCATGCTAAACTAGACTACTGCAATTCACTTTTCCTGAACATAGGGTGGGGTCTACCCAAATAAGCCGCCTTCAAGCCATTCAGAATGTTCTTGTTGTCACCAAAACCCCAAACACCATCACGTAACTTTTGTTCTTAAGTCACTTCACTGGCCTAATATTCCCCTGAACGAATCGAGTACAAAGTCTTATCACTTACCTACAACACACTTCAATCCTCCCAAACCTACTATCTTCGTGAGTTTATTCACAATCCAAGCACTCCGCTCCTCTTCTTCGCTAACACTTCTCCCCTCCCCGTGCGTCACCATCCTTAAAATTAGGCAATCGCTCCATAGCCATAGTTGCACCACTACTCTGGAATAAACTCCCCCAGAATTGCAACAGTTATATCTGACCTATCATACAAACTCATCTGTGCTCCACCGCTTGCAATTTTTGCTTCGGCCTTTCACTCAGAACTGAAAATTTGTCATTCCTCTTCCACAGATTTTATCAGGACTCCCCTTATTCCTCTTTCCGCTCCAATCCCAAAACATCACCCACTGTAGCTGCCATGCTGCCTCTGCCTGACTCTTGATCCGGAACCGAACATTGTTGCCTATCGATTTTGTTTTGACTGAGTGCCTGTGAATAAGCTGGACCCCGTGACGTGACTTTCTCTTGGCGCTGCAGAAATCTCGGGATTACGATGGAGGAACAAACTCCGGTTGACCGAAGACCAGAGAAAGAAGAGGGCGGAGGTGCTGTTACGGTGGGTCGGTTTAGGCCTAGATATGGGAAGGCAGAGAATTGGATGGACAGGGCAACATTTCTGGAAAAGGTGAATGACTGAGAAGTAATAGAGAGGGAAGCCTGGGACACTTGGTGGTTCGTCAACGGCAAAGTGGAGAGGAAAGGAGTTAGTCGTCGTTGAAATCTCAAGGAACAAAAGCGGGCCTGTCCATGTCGAGTTTAGCACCTTTAATCGTCCCACTATTGGAGATCATCCCAGCTCAGGGCAGCTCTTAACAGGGTGGGGCCTTGCCCTGAAATCGAATCCTACCTTGGCAATATCTGAACCAGACAGCGGATATTTCGGCTATAACTCGCTGAGCAGCTTCTCGAACAGCACTGGTGGATAAGCTTCTGTAAAGTTGTCACTCGGTTCATTCAGATCTGTTTATTGGCCTTCCCAGTTTCGAAAAACCTTATATTCCCGCTATCGGTTTCAGAGTAGACATCTTGAGAGTGCTCAAAAATTCTTTGAATAACGTGAAAACTGGGTGCGGCTGTGAACCCTAGCTCTTGGATTGTCAGCACAACACACTAACTACTTACCTACCTAATACTCGAATCAAACTGTTGCACAACAGAACTGAAACGCAGCAGACGAATAGAATAGCCATATTCAAACTGGACACGATAACAGTTGGTTTAAAAAAACATCACAAGATGAATACCAAACAGCTCAGAGGATATTAAAAATCGAGATCCAAAAACTTTAATCAAAAAAGGAACAGAAGTAACTAAAGAATAATCAGGTTAGTGAAATATGATTACCGTCTGAACACATATTTCCGTAAAGGACAATCGTGTTACAAAGGTCTGTACTACAAACTGATCATTTTTATGTAATTAAATGGTGAAAATTTTGAAAAACATGAGAATATAAACTATACTCTGTAAAATACAAGTCAGTAAACAAGAGTGTACTGGATTTCTGCAGCACTATCAGATTATGGCTATGCCTGAAATTCTGTTTAGGAGCATTTTCTTCTAGCTTTTTTACTAAACAGATTTAAAATAGCATCAAAACTGCTGGATTAAGTATGCCCAAATTTGCTGGCAACAAGTCAATCAAATGAAGAATTCCTGTTTTCCAGTTTTTGCACTATGAGAAACCCAAGAACAGAGTCACAATTGACAAGAATATAGCAGCCTTGCCACCACCCCTGGCAATTATTAGATTTATTTTAACAAAAAAAATCCCCAAGAATGCAGGATCAAAGGCATGCTGGCAATCAGAATAAAAATAGAAGCACAGAAAAAGAAACGATTCCCAGATGTGACAGACTACAAAAAGCAATTGCAGACACAGTATTAAAAACCATTCATGCCTTACAGATTGTTCGTACAGAATGGAAGCGAGCCGAGAGAAAAAATTCGTGGAGATGACAGACACGTGTTATGTTTCTCTGATCGTCCTATCCAGTGACAGCTATGCTGCTGTGTCTACAAAGTTATTCTAAACGACAATCACCATATTAAGTACAGCTACGGAATTTTCAAAGCCATGACAAAAGCATGGCATGAGGAACGACAGCGTTTTCCCCAATCGTTAGTTTTCGCCGCCCTCGATGTTCTGCAGCTGGTCCTCTTTGCCCGTATTGTTCTCACCTGCAGAAAGAAGCAAAAGTGTCCCACTGTATTGTAACAGTAATGTAAGGTATGTACACATAAACATGCATATCTATTTACAAAGTGCTGCTTAAGAACCGTACAGAGGTGCTAAAAAGTGGCTATCTAACAAAAAAAGATGATGACAACGAAAAAGACAAGAATCATGACAACGAAGAAGAACAAAGGAATACGAGCAGCCGTGGATACGACGTGTTAGTGACTTCATTTTCCTTAGTCTCGGCATGTGAAGGTGGGCAGGTGGCCAGTCCTCTCCCTTGCCATTAGATCTTCTCATCGACAGTATACAGTCGGTGTATTCATTTTACAGCTGATATCACATGTTTACCAGAAATTTAAAAACATCTACTAATCCTTTGAGGATTAGAATCCCCATCCTCTCGCACTCCCCACGCATCTGAAAAGGTATGACAAAACTACAAAAGCAACTGCTGTCCAAAGTAACAGATTGTTAACACACTGCGTCTACAGCACTGCTTAAAATCCTCTGCAAAACACTGTAAACCAGTCAATTCTTTGGCCATACCTCTGATTATGCAATATCCATCAATAAAACATTCGCTATTTACAAATGGCGCTTCCTTAAGTACTAGATTAGGGGAAGGTAAGGTAAGGTTTACACGGTTCTACAGAAACTCTCAAAAGCGTCCTTGGATTGAAGTATCCTTCAGCTGAAGTGCACACAACCACAGCTATCAAACAACATGATAGAATCTGTTTGCTACTCATTTACTGATCCTGGTGGGGTGAGTTGGCCTATTTACGGCCTTGTATTCCACAGATGATGCTTGCCCATTACAGGCAAGTACAAAGAATGCTGAACTACCCAACACAGTATAGTGTACATCCTTTAGCACACTTTTCTCAGGAGCCAAGGGTTAATGTCCCATTGTACAGCAAATCACAGGTAAAGGAACTCAGAAGCCCCGTTTCCAGATAATTCAAACAACGTCCATACTGATCAGAGGATGTTCTTGCAGGAGTGAATCTATCTGTTTACGAAGACTGCATGGGCATTTAGTGAAAAAACAGTCAGCAGTGCCAACAGGCAACATACTTTTCAAGGTTTTCTACTGGCCAATTCCAACTCATTTGATCAGGCAAGGTCATTTAACACAAGAGCTCACAAATGGACAATAGAGCCGTGGATGCTACAATAAATAATCCTGTGATCACCAAGCCATGCGTATATATATATATATACACACACAAACATGCATTATATAGAAGCTAATGTAATGAATGATGCAAGACGCTTCCAAATTTTATTACAGAGGTGTACACACAAATGTATCACCTTCACCTTTCCTATCTTTAAGCTTATTGTAATTAGCTTTACTAAAAAATTATAAAAGTGAAACCACATCAAGATGCTCTGACCTTCGTCTGGTTGCATGTCAGACGTCCACAGTGTGAGGTTATCCCTAAGCAGCTGCATGATTAGAGTTGAATCTTTGTAGCTCTCCTCACTTAGCGTATCCAGCTCAGCAATTGCGTCATCAAACGCCGTCTTGGCCAGGTGACAGGCGCGATCTGGTGAGTTGAGAATCTCGTAGTAAAACACTGAGAAGTTGAGAGCAAGGCCGAGCCGGATGGGATGAGTCGGAGGCAACTCTTGGTTGGCAACGTCACTTGCAGCTTTGTAGGCCACTAAGCTGTTCTCCGCGGCATCTTTCCTGTCGTTGCCAGATGCAAATTCAGCTAGGTATCTGTGGTAATCACCCTTCCTGTAAAAAACAATCAACCAAATCCGATTTAACGTAATCGGAAACTGTCAGAATTTTCTATGGTAAAATTCTGATTGTGTGACAGCTGATAAAAACTGTCCGTGGTAATAACACTTCCTATAAAACACCACTGACTAAGGTATATTTAATCTAATTTAATATAAACTTATGACATTTAAGTTATACAGTCATACTGCCAAATTCTCCACAGTAAAATTCCAATTCTGTTGCTGCTGGTAAAATGCTACGAAAGAATCTACTCTAATGACTTTTATAGTGTCATAACAACGCACACCTCATTAATCAAAATCTAATATTTTGCCTTCTGCAGTGATGTTGCAAATAATACACAATCCATTAATCAATAGCCATCCACAATCCAGTCAATTCCATAACGTCAGTTTAGTAAGACAGTCAGCATAAGGAGAATAAGCATGTGGAAAAAGTAAAGCATTCAGTCAAGATTGGTCTAAATTGACAGACAGCACAGCAACATGCCTAGGGTTTAATATGATGGAGGTAGAGTGGGACTCATCCACTCACAACGTGATAACATGCAGGCTGTATCTGCAGAGAAACCTACCAAACTACCCCTACAGCCGGTCCACTGGGCTCACAGCTACCACAATGTGAGCCTGCTGTGGGCCCAACAAATATGGCTCTCTGATCTGGGTAATAACTTCTATAACCAGGGTTGGATCCAGGAACAATTTCCTTCCATAGGTGTATGGTTCCATAAGAAAGTGATTAAACATTTTATACCTATCTAAAGTTGTGCTTGTTTAGAATTGCGAGAATGACATGTTTGCAGAGCTTTTGACATCTTAAAAATGGGCTGCATAAAGGCCCATACACACACATGCTGATTGCCACCATTCAGTAGCAGTTACAGTAGAATCATTTATGTACACGTCTTTTAATCCAAGGCAAAACCGTCAACACGTGGTCTTAAGAAAACAAAGGACGTACATTTTGTAATAGAAAACTTTTGATTCGCCAGTAACTGAAGCTGGAATGAGATGCTTGTCAAGGACTTCTAAGATGTCGTGACAGATGTCCCGAAGCTCCTTCTCGACCTGCAGGATAAAACGAAACATTTCATTCACCAACATCAGCAACACCCATCATTATTAGCCAGAACCTAATAATGCTTTACTATTACTAAGCCTTGAGTGAAAACTGAAAGCAAAAATCAAGCCCAAAGCAAAAGCAGAAACATTTTCTATATCTAGTACTAATTTGCAGGACATGAAGTTAGAAATAAAAACTATATTCGGCAATGTCTTCTTCCACCCTCAAAACCACCCAGATGCCCTCGCAGGACATGAATTCAGAAATAAAACCTATATGCGTACCATTCATGCTTACAACTTGCACCAATACATAAATATAGTATTACATTTCAAACAGCAGGTCTACATTGCAGTTCTGACACCTAAACTGGAAGGTTGTGTTTTAATGAGGTCACAATACAAAGCTGAATTAAATTTGGTATCCATATCCAGCACTTCACACTATCAGACTTTGCCTCATCAATGCATGCTAAAAAACTTATAGAATACAGACACAGCCACAGTCCCCATATAAAATTTATGCGTTAGCCTACTTTAAATAATTTATATGTGCTGTCATGTCTTTGCAAATGTTGATATATCTTTCAGTCAAATGCTATCTTAGTCAGATTACAGATTTTATAACGAACTTATTTAATATAAATTCTGTAGAAACACATAAACAGTTAAGCAAATGCTACAACAGGCACAGATTCATTATTGACATTTCACATAATCATCAAATCCCATTATTTGTGTATATATTTTGGATATATTATCTTAGTCTGGAAATATTCATCCACCTCTAAAATTCAAAGTTATACATCTTGCTCACGTAGTAATTGGTTAAAAAAATACATATAATAAATGACCAAAATGAAGAGAATTCCACATACTGTGCTTTTGTACTGGTGGATCACTTCCACTTTTGCGTTGCTGCCCTTGCTCTCTTCCTTCTGCTCGATGCTGCTGATGATTCGCCATGAGGCACGACGTGCTCCAATCACGTTCTTGTAGGCCACTGACAAAAGGTTACGCTCCTCAACGGACAACTCAACACCAGCAGAAGCAACGGACTTCATGCAGATAACCATTTCTAAAATTGAAAGTAAAGCAACGAAGACAAGATAGAAGATCAAGTCTACTCAATGGTAACTCAACATCAGCAGAAACAACAGATTTCACGTAGATTAACTGTGCAAAAGTTCACGTAACTAAGCTAGGGCATGTGTAAATATGTCAACTGTTCTTCCTTTATAAGAATGTTTCACTTCTAGCTGCAAATTCTTTACCTGTTCTCAATGATGAAGCAAATGAGATGGTAAAATGCAACAAAGGAGGTTGTAAATATGCAACAATGACAGTAAAAATGCAGCACAGCAGGTGCTAAAAATGAAGCAAAAGTGGTAAAACTGTCAGCAAAAGGTTCTATAAAACTGCAGCAAAGAACGAGCTACAAAAATGTAATCTATGGGGTGCTAAAATTTCAGCGAAAGGGCAGTAAAAGTGCAGCAAAAGGGCGGTAAAAATGCAGCAAACACGTGGCAAAAATGCAGACACCAATGTAACAGTTAACAAGAGATGTAGCAATCAATTGAACTCTCTCTTTAAGCCTGTCCTGTGGTACGAAATCAGATGATCACAAAGAAGCTACTCAACTGGACCTAACTGCTGGATCACTGAGACAAAATATGAAGAGACTATTCATAATCGGTGTATCTGATGACTGCTTCTTGGTTTTATGCATAAAACTGACTACCTAATGTTTCCTTAAAATTCTACCTAAAACTTCTCTGGATATTTGAAGTGTCTGCTAGTGTTTAACCTGTTGGTTGGGTTCTACCTGAGTGAGGGAGCCACCAGTGGTGACTTCTAGTTATATGACATTGTTTGCTAGCTGATGCACTTTTTGTTCTTAATGAACTACACACCCACATTTTCAATCCACAATAAATCACACCTCTTTAGAACTGTTGGATAATCATAATTTTTGCACCTTTGTGAGATTCTGAAAAGGTGCTACATAAATAGTCAGATATTAGGCAGCATTTTCACAAGGTACTTAAAAGTCACAAAAAGTCAAATGTTCAGAAGCCTACATACACAGTGTGAAGCAGTGCTATATAAACCTCATTACATTAAATCAGAATCCATTAAGGAACATAATTTCTTCTCAGCCAGCGCTACATTATGCTTTTCTTCCGCAGCCACTCCCCAGTCTTTCAGGCCTGAGTCACTAACTGCGGAGGCATTGATTACACCAGCCTCACGCGCCTCTGTCTGACTCACGCCGTCTGAGGCATCCGAAACACTAATGGCACAAAAGCCGCTCAAAACTCGTCAAATCCCCAATCACATCCCATTATCTTATACAAAATCACATTTGTGAAAACTTACGCAATAAAAAAACAAATTCGAATCGGTTTTAGCGCCATCCGATCGCTACGCTGTTACTTTAGATTTGGCCAACACTTAAAATCCGGTATCCCCGAAAATCCGCCATTTCCAAATTAACTTAATTTCCGTAAAGTCCCTGGTTTTAATGCTATCCGCATGGTCTCCTTCGATTCCCGACGAGCCAGTCTGATCGCGAATCTACGAACCCAGACCTTGGGATCGTGCACGCCATGACAACGCCTCCATCCACAGAGGAGCTCGCCGCTTGCCATGACTACACCCTTCACCCGAAGAAACGGCGAACTTTGGGCGTAAAAATTGCCCAAATTAAGCTACGTACCGTCATATCTCTCGGCTTGTTCGGCCAGCTTGGCCTTGTAGACATTGTCGTCTCTTTCAGTCATGGCGGATGCGAACGACTAACCGCTTAAATCGACAGATTAAAATCGAAACTTTCTACACCACCGCCAAGCTCGATTTGCTCTAAGGATGTGAGGAATGAAGATGGCGGCACCCTTAGCTGGGCGGGTAAAATTAACAAATCGCATCTGGTGTAATAAGAATTATATAGCAACGGATATCTGCGCAACAATGACCCCCTTGTTCCCTAACTAAGAAACCACGCTATCGGTGAACAATGTATAGTCGCTAACCAGTAGGCTATTCTGAACCGAACATTTCCATTCTTATCACAACACTTTCACTGTTTTTATTCTTAGTACAACGCTTTAAGTTAGCATCATCAGACTAATCCTAAAATGACATAGAAATATAATGTAGTTGCTGAAAATTACTAACTAACCGAGTATCAACACATATTTGACACAACCTTATAGATAGGCTCGTATATCTCTATAACTATCGTGATACTTTTGAACACTGCTGATAACGCTGTCTGACTGTTATCTTCCCGGTCCTTAGATCTTGAAATGCACCGCACTTGACCGAATCTGCCTATCGATTCTGCTTTGACTAAGCGCCTGTGAATAAGCAAGTTCCCGCGACTTAGCTTTCTTTGGATGCTGTAGAAATCTCGAGGTTACGATTTACGATTAAGTGGTAGAGTTAGATGTGATCAAGCGACCTCTAGAATAGGTTAAACATCGCTACTGTTTTCGGCTTCAGACAAAGCTTTCAGGTATCAATTCCCTTCCATATTCTCCTATTCAGGGCAGCCTGTCTAAGCAATTCTTGCTGAGTTCACTAGAAGGCGATTGTTGCAAAAAGATTTCGAAATATTCTTTCATCTCCGGTATGTAGTCGAAATTCCATCCTCAAATTTGGTAGAGCAGCTGTCTAACCACTTCACTGCGCCACCCTAAATCTAACCCTGTCAGTCAGTTCGTTCTAATGACAGGGTTACATATACCCATTACTACTGAATGGAGGGTTACGACAGGCCTCTTACCTTTACCATAGACCACTTAACCTAACACCAGGGATATGTATTCTAAGATCAGTGCTTGTCCTTAAAACCACCGCCATAGAAATTATTGTATCCGGTGCGATTATCTCGTTCCCAGTAGTACGGGTAGACCGGCTGTTGTGGGCGATCAATAGCCAACGCGTTGCCTCGGACGAAAGCCGAGCTGACTCATTAAGGCAAATATTTGCAAATTTAATCAGCGGAATAAATTTGAATGACAATTAGTGGGCGCGGAAAGGATGCTAAAAATAGCTGAAGGCGCGTAAGTAAGCATCGTAAACATAAACTCTAGATTTCTAAAGCGCAGTCGTGGATTATGATACCAGTCATATATCTACTATAAAACTGCTGCACACTGGATATATCTAAAGCTTTTGACAAAGTGAATCATTATTCATTCAGCTAACAGAGTCTGACTGACATGTTCATCATGAATGTTTTGCCACTGTTATAACCTGGTATAGTCTGAAAGCAGCTTTTGTGGAATGGAAAAATGCTATCAGACATGATAACCCTGGCCTGTGGAGCTACAGGGCGGTGTTCTGTCCCCAGTGATATTTACTGTGTATGTCAACAATATAACTGGAAAGTTAAGTCAATCCATTTGAGCCAATAACAAAACTCTTTAACATACCCTCACATTACTATGTAAAATCTTCAAAATTTGTCATAGCAATGCCGAGTGTGTACTGCATTTCACTCATGGACCTAACATTAAAGACGGCTGGTTGACCAGAAGAATGTGATATTTATGGAAATGTTCTTTCTGTGATAAAGCTGTTGTCAGGTTTGTATGTGATTTTCTCAATTACCTAAATTGACTGAATTTTTTTCTGTTGGTGCCAGTTTGTAGTAATTCCGTACAGGCTGCTGTTCTGATCAACTGTTCTGTTCTATCTGCTGTTCTGATCAACTGTTCTGTTCTATCTGCTGTTCTGATCAACTGTTCTGTTCTATCTGCTGTTCTGATCAACATGATCTTTTGTCTCATTTCTGCTTTTGTGTGCTATAAATTGATATAAATATATTTGGGTTTTAAAACTAATGGCTAGTGATTGCAGACACTAGTGTGTGTGTGGCTACAACACTTACAGGCCTAAACTATTCTGCAACACATTGAAACTAAATCTCCAAAATTTCTCAGCACAACACAAAAACAGCGTCATGGAGACCAGATTATCACCAAAGGCTAAATCAAATCCAGTCCACTGTAGCCAGGTTGTTGGGTCAGTTTTGGTGCTGAGTCAGAATCCAGGGAGTGTAATGAAGTACACAAGTAGATACCCAGTAGTACATCAAGTACTACCATGTCCAGCAAACAAAGAGAGCAAGGAATCCTGGTTGAGTGGGAAGACTGGATAAAACAATTAAACTTAAGCTTTAAAAGAGCGTTGACTGGAAAAGTTCTGCAGATGAGGAGGGGGACTATTATATCATTCCACATGCTTTCTAGCCTTTGACAGAAGGAATATTTCTTTCCATACTACCTACATAATAATAGTCAAGAAGCACAGTCCAATGTCTACGTCCATTTAGACAAGGTGAAATTTAACGTCAGTACCATTTCACGAATAGTGTGAGAACAAAAAGGCCTGTAGCTAATGGCAAGCAACAGGGGATATTCCCTAGAATGGACACTGTGCCAAACTAATGTGCAGAAGCTCTGCATAGGACGGGGTAGTTAAAACAGTATGGCTAGAATTACAAAATGCAGTGACTGTCTGATATTTTAGCCAGTAACTGCGGTCTACAGGCATTTTACAAAATGCAGACATTTCTCTCTGAACAGCATAAAAAGTCAAGCTCTTTAACTGTATGCAACAGCTGCATTAGTCATTATACAAGACAGTCACCACTCAAGAGCATTCTGGCCAGCACACAAGTGTTTCCTACCGTAACACATCACTTGCAATAGTTTACTCACAGAACCGTCACCATCAAGGACAGAAATCTGTTGATAATTATAATTTATGCATCAAAGAAATATTATTCACACCACAGAACAACTGCTCAAAATTATGCAACTCAAATATAACCATATCCATCACAGAGCAACCCAGACAGCCATGTTCACTGGGCCCACAACGGGCCAGCACTGTGCCGCTGGTGGCACAATGCTGGTGGCCAGCTGTTTGGCCCAATGTGGGATCAACAAACGTGTCTGTCATGGAAAACAATGCTGCAAACATTCTAGGGAATCAAGCATGGACAGTTTGCCAGAAAAATTCATTTGCCCATTGTGGGCCCAACAAACGTGGCTGCCACAGAAAAACATATAACAATACTGCGATAACTCTACAAAATCATTAACAAATAATTTGCCAGAAAAGTGGCAATCACGTAACATATCTCAATAATTCTGTAACTTCATCGTCGGAGAACCATGAGTTTAACTTGGTCTCGCTTTCAACCAGAGCTGTGGTCAACCAAAGAGCACCACCCAGAGAGGGTTAATTTGAGCATTCTTTCTCTGTTTGGCTGGCTAATTTACCTCATTTTGATCATAAGATTTGTTTTATTATTATCATAACGACAGAAATTTGATGCCTTTGGCTCTTAAAACATCACTCACCCCAGAATGCAAAGCATCGTTCCTCATCTATGCTAATTGTAAACATCAGTGCTTTCCAACACTTATCTGACATAGAAAGCACAGCATCTGGGAATCTCAAGAACTTGATGTACTGTTACCAATCAAGGACAGATTACTAACATTTACTCCTTCAGCCTTGATAGACAATGGGTTGAGAGAATTCCACGTTCCTGCTTGAGCCAACAGAGTTGACATTCACTGCACTCTGCAGCCCCTGAGGACCTCAAGTTCAGCACTTCCTCACAGTGACTGAAGTAGTTTTCTTGAAGAGGTGCTGCATAATGAGCAAAAATGCTCAATGCCTCAGCAACTGGGTGAGCTAATAGATCTGAGATCATACAGAGTTCAAGGCCAAATGGCCTTTTAGGTCCTGTCTATCATACTACATGAAGTGGCAAGTTTGGCATATACCAGACTCCTGCAGAGACTAAATTCCAGACCTGAAGACCACTGGCTCTGGTTTGTTACATGGAATTTTCTAAACACATCAATTGCCTAAAGCCTATCCAACACATAAAAATTCGAGACCACACAGAGGTCAAGGCCCAGGACCAAATGGCCCCTCTGGCTCAACCTATTATACGACATAAAGAGGTAAGTTTGGTGGCCCAAAAACTGAAATTGAACTTCAATTTGCATCTGACCAAATCACATACAAACGATGGCACAAAATCTAACCAATCCACATGCAAGTGGCAGCACAGAGTTAGACTTCGCATTACTACATACATACAGCCTGTAGTCAAGATAGACCATCATTAATAGGGCACAACGACAAAAGTTCGCAGCGAAATATCACCAACAAAAACCATGCCAAAGGAAGCATTGGAAATTCTTTCTGTCAATTTCACAAGCAGCAAGGGGCACAGTTAACTACTGTAGTTAGCAACTACCGGGTAGTAGTTAAACCTACTTCTCAAGTAGCTAAGAAGTAGTTAACTACTGTTCTTCAAAGTAGTTGTAACTAGTAGTAAAACTACAAAATCTCAATTTTAAGTTAACTACTTTTTTCTAAATACTTTTTTCAGTTGCATACTTACCAACTTGTCTCCATGCAATGTCTCGGATAAATTTTCTGCCACAAGCAGCAACAATGCTTGTTAGGTTGTATTTCCAGCTACGGAATAGTTGTCTGATTATGAATCAATAAAAGGTAATGTATATAGATCTATAGTTTACCATTGCAACTCTGCAGTTTTCATCTTACATCATAAGCAAAAGTAGTTTTAAACTACTTTTACAAAATTAGTTATTAACAACTATATAAACTACAGTTCAAGTAGCTAGAAAGCAGCTGTAGTCAAACTACTTGTAAAGTAGTTAGTGACCATCACTACATGCAAGTGTTAAGCTTCACTCATATCATTTAAATTAGGCTGAATCTTTAAATGTTTTTTGCTGAAAAGACGTATTTAATTTTGCTACTGCAATACCCCTCCAGTTTTGTCAGCTGAGAAAATCGATTCATCGACAATCTTTCAAACAGTTCGACTGAAACTCAGCATCGTTCGTTTCAGCTGACATTGATTGCCAATGCCCATCAATTTAGGCCTTAAAAATTGGTTACCCTTTTTTGAATGGAGCAAAGTCATGTACAGCTCCAAGTTTAACGCTGTTGGTCGTGTAAAATTCTTCCCAACTCATCAAAGTTGAAATAGGTGAAAGAAAGTTGAAAAAATTGTTTGCGTAAAACACTAATTCCCTTTTACGGTACTGCCCCTATAACTGAGTATCTGAGTGGAATCACAAGCAATATAACGTGTAGCAGGCCGAATTTTCCTTCGAAATAAAGATATGCCTTAAATAACTGATCAATATAAATGTTACAATATAACGCTTTGTATTCATTTTATTAAAATTAATATTCTGCTGTGCACTTTTGTTGGCACACTTTTGTCAGCTCGCACTTAAGTCGGCCTGCATTTGTCCTGAGCACTTTTGTCAGCTCACACTTAAGTCGGCCTGCATTTGCCCTGAGCACTTTTGTCGTGTCACCTATTTAGATAGTTATGCCCCTAAATACACCAGCAACACCAGACAAAACATGGATTTCAAATCTGGATGACAAATTCCCTATAAAAATTGTTCTGCATTTTTCAATACTATATAAATCTAATCTATCAATATTATTAAGCTATTCTATTAATTCATTACAACAACCATGAACCGAATTAAGCACAAGCAAAATTTTCATCTCTACTCAAAGTTGGTCACTTCAAATCTAGGCCAAAATAAATGCATCTACATACAAAAATTGAGCTGGCATATGGTAAAACCCTGTTAAGCAAAATACTAAAACTAAAACAAAAAATCAAGCAAAAAGCGGAATCACAAGGAATTGCAAACCCATCCTGTACTTCATTCTTATTGCAGCATTAGACTTCTTGAGATAGACCAACCATCATTCACGCAGTCAGATACTGAATTCTGGCTTTTCCAAACGACAAGAGCGTCATTGGAATTCCTGAGGATCTCAGACAACCTTGAAAGGAAGATCACACCGAGAGCAGTCAGTTGCCATCCTTCTTTGTTTCTATGTTGATCGGTTTCATCTGCTTTGCTAAATGTTGAGCAAACTGTTTCACAAAGATATGCGACACCTTTCCACACTGAGAGCTCTCTCCAGCCTTCATGTTTTCCAACATTTGAAGATGAAGATGTTCGTCCATATTGTCACCGAATTTATACTGAAGACAGCAAGCAGACTGCTGTTAGGTAAGCATACATATTTTGTATGTATGTACACAGTGGAGGGTATTTGGATGATGGCTAGAACATTCTAAAAGGGAGTGTCTGATGTAAATGAATGTTCAAAGACTGTGGCAAGCGACTAGTCGTTACATTAACAATATGGCTACAGTATGACTGCAGTTTTGACTAGTTGAAAATAGTCAGAATGTTGTATTGATCCGTTGCCTGTCCTGAGAAGAAGAATGAACTGTGTTAACCTGACTTCAGCTCAAGTTTCATATCATAAATATACGCATGTATGTATGGGCGTTTCTTTGTATAAATCCACGAGTATAAACATGGACTTGTGCACTGTCCTTTTAGATGTTGGCCTGATTGCAGCTTGGCTTTAGTGTGCCATCGATTGATTCCTTGTGCATTAGACATCGGCGAGTTAGAAGTTACTAATTAATAATTTACTCAATAAACACGCATGCACTGCGGTGGTTTGTCTGGTTATCTGAGCATTATTTTCTTACAGATAAACTCACTGTTCTTAATAAACCTTGAAGTCAGTTAGGTTAGTGAGAAGTGCCTTCAAGACGTACTGCAAAAAGATCTGGCACGGCTGTATCACAATTGGCATCAAAGTGATCACCAAAGATCAGCTCTAGTTCAGTTCTGCATGTTTCCTAGAATCTATGGCATGCTCACATCGCGAATGGCCTCATATGTGGCCTTGAGTATTGGCTCTGGTTCAGATATGCACAACTGTACGTATGTCAGAGTTGATGGAAAGCTTACATCACGAATGGCCTCATATATTGCCTTGAAGATGGGCTGTTTATCATTGTGGTAGACTCCTCGGTTGCCGTGAATAATAGAGATGCCTTTCTCTTCAGCTGACTGACAGTTGCTCATGTACATGCAGTGATCCGGACGATAGTTCCAGTGACATGGATACTGAAACAGCTTCTCTGTAAAAATATTAAATACCCGTTCTTTGAAAGGGGTTCTTAAACAATTCCTGTGTTAATATAACCAAGTGATTCAGTGATGAATGCAATGAGGTACAATAGCAGGTTCTACATAAAATGTTCTGTCACAACTGCAATCATCAGGAATTACCTGGAAAGTAGTGGAAGAAGATGTTGATGAGGTCCTGATCTCCCCAAGTGATGTCATAGCGATGCTTCTTGAAGTAGGGAATGATGTGGTCCAGCCAGCGAGCTTCCAGCATCCGTGTGACATTCATCAACATCACACCTGAATTAATACCTAAACACATACAGTGATAACTCACTAGACTGTTACTGCATATACTTTGCACAGTCAAGCAACCCATAAGTACAAGTCAGAAGCCAAATCATGATTTTAAATCCCCCACATGAGATTCAGTAGTTTCTTTTTCTGTTTGGCTGGTAACACCTGTTTAGTCAGCAGCACTTCTTAAACGGTGCTATATAAATGTTCTGATACTT
Organism: Norana najaformis; assembly: GCA_964023275.1. NCBI lineage: Eukaryota > Metazoa > Annelida > Clitellata > Crassiclitellata > Hormogastridae > Norana > Norana najaformis. The sequence goes on along the minus strand of OZ029924.1, from coordinate 9,623,305 downwards.
ACTTACATACATCCATATATACAACACATACATCCATACATACAAGCACACACATTCATACATATATTACATAGATACACACACATGCATGTATACATACATAAAACCTGGTTCGACCTTCCCCTTAGACGGTTACTGCTGTTGCTGTTTATGGATTCCTTGAGCAAGCCCGTCTCTTACAATTCCTTAGCCTCAAGACTGTTGCTTAATCATTGGATAGTGGTGCTAATAAATGCAGAAATATATACTGGTATATGCATACACACAGACTTGCACATACATACATATATACATACATATGTACAAACATACACACACTTATCTATGAATTCAAGGACACAACTCTAGACTTCAGGCAATTATTTGATACGAGTTTTGCCTATCACTGTAAAAACTTAAAAGCAAAATCATGACAGAGAAACAACAAACCGTAGGGTGGGACGTACGGATGGCGTGCAAAGCGGCTGTACCAGCTGGCAGTTGGCTCCTCGTGTTCTGGTGCCATTGCGGCAATCTGCGTCGAATTGAACTCAGACAAGAACTGCCAAAGGTCTTCCAGGGGTCGCATGAACAAGATGTCCGTGTCTACGTAGATCAGAGAATCGAGGTGCTTCAGAATGTCCTAAATGAAAATTTCAGCCTTTAGCAACCTCGCTTGTGTATTCACAGTTGTCTATAATCAGACAGAGTGCTTGGCATGTAATCCAACGATTGCAGTTTCAAGTCTGCTGAGCAGACTCTGTGTAACAATCATGGACAAGTTGTTTGTGCACACCTGTCTCTGTCACCTACTAAGCAGAATTTTGTACCGGCATAAGCTGGGAAATAAATGGCAAGTCCTGTGTTCTACTGGTCTCACGTCCAGGACTTTGGGATCTGTCCATAGCATGTTCAAGAGCCAAAGCAGGAAACAAGCACCTCCCCTATGTTCCACTATAGGAGCTTTACTGTCTGTTGGTGTTAGGCAGAACATGTACCTGCACATTTTACCACTGGCAAGTTGCATAAACTAAAAAGTTGACTATAAGCAATTAAAAATTCCATGTTTTGATAGGAAAACAGAGCTAGTCATTCAAACATAAAATATCTCCCTGTTGAATTGCAGAGCACTTCACCCAAACACTCTAAATTACCGGAAGAAAGAGACGTTGCGATGCACATGGTTTGAACAACTTCCTCCATTCTTCACTGTTCTGTCCTTCAGGAAACTGAATCGGGTAAAGGGAGTAAGTCAGGCGATCTCGGACTAAATCTGGCCAAGAATCAAGCTGCAAAAGGACAAAAATTCAAAATTCAATTTTAATTTAGTTCATTAATTAATTAATTTTAATTTAATACCTAATCCTATAGTCCAACAGTTACCGTGTTGCAAAGTCAATCCAGAGGTCACGGGTTCAAATTTCTGCCAGGGCAGAAAGATGTTTCAAGATTTCTGCTCCATTTCTGCCTCTAACAAACTGAGCCCTAAAATGACAGCCTTAAAAGTATACTGTAGGTGGGAGGATCAAGTGCCAAGGGAGAGGACTGGCCAGCTGCCCTCAGACACTAAGGCCAAGAAAAATGAAGTCATTAGCACTGCATGCTTATGGCTGCCTCTTGGAATAAGTCATTATGATTATGCACATGGCATCAATAGATGGTTCTCCGATGCGTATCCAAGCCTGGTCAATTTAAGACCACTCCAGTGAGACAAACAGCCAGCCTAAGGGGAACAAAACAGGTCAATTCATCAGAATATAAAGTTAGATTCAACGGATCAAATCAACTGACAAGGAAGGAGGTGCAACCAATCCAAGCCAAGCTGTAAACTTCTACAGCACCATTACTGTCATGCAGAAGGCATCAGTTGCTCCAAAGGTTGCTTCAAAGCAAAACCACATTCCAAATTCATAGCCCTTTGGAAAGTATCAGTTGAGATCCCAGAGACCCGGACACCAGAAGACAGGCTACAGAAGACTAGCAATCCAGAAAAGATGGGATTATAGACAAAACACAGAAAATTAACATCAACTGCCTACTCCTCCTTGTCATATACAAAACAAATCTGAAGTCTTGTATACATACCTTTATGACAATTAACGACACACCTACTACTGTTAATTGTAATGAATTAATGCTAGAACTACTGCTTTTACTGTTATTGCAGGTACATCTAAGTGCATCTACACAATGCACTTAGTTAAGTTTTTGTGTGTGCTTAGTTAAGATTTTGTTTGTGTTTTTGTTTGTGTTTATACACTGGCATTGATTACATTAATTACTCATATTCTAGATTATTAATTGATTTGCTCAGTATAAAGCTGTCACTTATTTTGTAATCCATGATGTAAACAGGTGACCTTTGTAGCAGAACTGTTTGTTCCTTTTAGGTCAGCCCAAAGGCACCAGTGTATGTGACAGACTGTGACTGTATTTGTTAATTATTTTGGTGATCAATAAAGAAAAAATCTCTCTCTCAAATCTCAAGTCTCTCTAAGCGGACTCCGATCTACGACTCTGGACAAACATTTGCTCGCATCTGTCTAGTGCCTCAGATTCAGATTTACTGATCTAGCAGAAATAATTTACATGGGGCATGCTGGCTGACTGGTTAGAGCGCTTGCCTTGTAATGTACAGAGTAAGGTTTGAGAATCTCATGAGATGGTTTCTGTATAGGGATCTTGAGCAAGTCCTTCACTCGCAACTGCTCAGCGCCATCAACTGATGCTTAGTCATCAGATCATGGTGCTTAATAAATGCAGAAATAATAATAATAAATATAATCAATGAATAAATAAAATAATAAATAACCAAAAGGGGTAAATACTGCAACTGATTTCAGTACAAACAGATATCAAAGGTTTCTTACTTTATCACAAATAGTGTTCAGAAGTTTAAGACCTTAAAATTTTACTATATCACAAGTCAGCATTTTTCCATGGCAGACTCATGCAATACTAGTCTGTAAATACGCATCAAGAGACAGAGTAGTTCTTAAACGTTGCTACATAAATGTTCAGATACAAAGCATACATACATACTTGAAGTTGAAACTGAGGCTGAAGATCATCATCAGCAAATATATGAACGTGGATCAGAGATCGAGTCAAAAGAGTCGCTGACTTGATCATGACCAACGTCTCCTCCAATCGATCACCGCAAGCAACAACTGAAAGATGGATTGTAGGCCTGAAGACATAAACAGTCATTTCAATTACAAAAAAACGGACAAAATCAGCTTATAGTTGTACACTACGGTTATCACACTTTGTGTCTTGATTAAAAAGTCAAACTAAAACTGTTTTATAAGCAGAGGCAGATTCATTGGGCAACATAATGGATGTATGCCCTAAATATCTTGGCAGACTGACACTTTTACCTAATTATATGTACATATGTATGTATGTAAGTAAGTGTAAATGTGTCAGTCTTGTATTATTTACAAATTGTCACCCATACAATTACAGTGTATGTATGTACGTACATATGTACGTACGTATGTATTATGTATGTATATATGTATGTATGTACGTACGTATGTACCTGGCTATTTGTGCAGTGTTTTTTAAGACCCTCACAAAGGCACTGAACCATCTTTCTCATTACACCTCAGATCTCAATATTACTTCAATACAACTTCAGGTCATGGATCTGCTTTTCATAAGCAGTCGTACAATTAAGCCAACCTGACAGCCATGTTCATTGGGCCCACTGGGCCCAAAGCTGCCATCATGGCACAACACGGGGCTTCCTATGTCCTCGTTGAATATGGCTGTCTGGGAAGAACTTCATTTTGATTAGTTCAATCTGGACTAGGCTGCCCTGTACACATTACAAGAACTAAGGGCTTTTCCTGATGTTTGCTTTGTTAGCAGTTGATACCTTGAAGGAGAGTATCCTCAGTATTTTAAGCTCCAGTTTATAAACATTTTATTACAATGAACTACAGTGGATACGACAAGAATTTGGATGCGACAAGAAATTGCATAAGCCACCTATTCACTTGGCTGAATTTCTGAGTCGATGCATACAAGTTTTCATCTTTTTCATCACATAAGACTCCATTGCCTTTCACGCAGTGCTCCTCGGACTTCACGGTGAGAAGGAAATAGAGGAGAAAACTCAGACTGGAAGCGACAGCTGACAGCTTCAGCAACACCTTCATGTTTCTTCTCATCTGTACACTTCAGTGGAATGATTTAACTGCAGGAAACACCAGAACAGACAGATGCACTGACAATTCACCGAAACTGTATAGATCGTACAATATCAAGATTATATAATAATAAGAGATTAACATGCCAGACATCAAACTTGAATCAGAGGCACGGGGAGTCCCTCAGAGGACATAATCAGGAGACATAGAAAAGATTAAACTAATTAACAGCGGAAATACTGAAACAAATTGCCACTTGAAGGATGCAATTTATGAAGCAGATCTTTTAGAAAACAGTAACAGCACTGCTTCTTAACCACAAATGGGAAATGTCATAAATAGATCTGCTAAGTGGCATCTGAGCGACAGTGGGCATTGATAGGACTTCCTGTCTGTGTTTTGGTGGGCAAACAGTGACAGAAACATATGAAAATAATGACAAACTATTCTTGGTGTTCATGACTATCTGTAAACAAACTACTGAAAGTAGAACTGTTGGCCCATTTTCACACCAAAACCATCTACCCAGTACTTGACAGATTCAAAAGCAACTTCTGACCACAGTTTCATATCCACTGGCATACAATGCCCCAGTTGCAAGGGCCTTACCCAAATCAGCAAATCAGACCCTCACAAATTATTAAATGAAATATTACAATAATCATATGGATGGACCTGAAATTTAAAGTTATGTTACTTGTTACTGAAATTTATCCAATGGACTAATTGGAACATCAAGCTGAAGCCAGTGAATAAATAAGTCTACAGACTTGTTACTGATCATTTTAACATCCCAAATTACTGATCCAGTCATCAGAAGCACTGTAACATTCCAAATAAAAATGAACATGTACCTTTATTGAATTAGCATACCAATATTGTTTTAGAATCCGGAAAAAAGTGACAATGTACCATTTCTCAAAACAAATCACCTCAGAAAATGCAACTGAAGTCAAACATAACTTCCACCACCAAGTTGTGGTCTTGCGAGCAGTGATGTCTACTAAAATTGCTAAAGAACTGCAGAACCAAAATTTCAAGCTGGAAATTTAATATTAATTAAATGTTATTTTCCCTGCCGGTTATATGATGGAGTTATAAAGTTGAAGGTCATACTTATAGTATTGGGAACCACTCCACTTTGGGTTATTTTGGGCGTGGCATTCGGTCTGGCTTCTGCCTACTATGATTGGTTGTAGTTGCCACTAAGGTGAATCTCTTCGAGCTAAACACTATTTCAAAGATTAGTTAAGCATTATTCACTTTTTACAAAGCTGAACTAACCCAAAATGTAACCCCAACCCTTATTTAACAGCAAGCATTAGAATCCATGTTTATTTAATTCAGTCAATGACGGAACATTTACAGAAGCCACGCTTATAATTAGCGTCACTTCGATGGGCGACGCCAAAAAGCAATGGCTGAAACATAGCGGTCCCCGATACTATAAGTTTGCCAGTTGAAGTATGTACAGCGTACAAATAAAGGGAATCCATCAACGATCTATAATAAAACTAGTACATTCTGGCTTTCAGAGAATGATCAATTATATCTATGTAAGAGATAATTTATAGATGTTTGTTCTGTGTTATTTAACATTTATCGTTATTTCAAACTTTGTGATATTCTTTCGCGACTTCGTTTTTGCGACTTCGAAGAATATTCTGGCGTGCAACAACTATAAATCGTAATCGTACTCTCGAGATTTCTACAGCGCCCAACGAAAGCTAAGTCGCGGGAACCAGCTTATTCACAGGCGCTCAGTCAAAACAGAATCGATAGGCAAAGGGTTCGGTTCCAGGTCAAGATCCAGATATAAAGATAAATTATACAATAAGGCTGAGCTGCTACATGAAATCGGTAGATCGCGTAAATAATAATAACACTGAAACGATTAATTACCAGTCTCCAAACCATTAAATTTACCTCTACACAAAAGTTCCCTGCATATATCACTGAACCTTAGAAAACAATTTACCTGAGGCACCTGGCCAGAAGAGAGAGCGCGTCTCGCATCTGGCAACAGCTCTACTGCCACGATAGGAATACTACAACATGCCAACTGAATTTACTACAAAGTTTTGACAGTAAACAAGATCTTTAGATCCCCAAATTTGATTACAACTTTGCAGTATTTAATTCATTCTATACTTTGTCAGCTTTCGCCCAATGCGCGAGATTTATACACCGTGTCAACCGGAAATACACACCACCATAGATCTCAAAACAGGGCGCTACGTTAAATGTACGAAAGCACGAAGAAATAACTAAAAAGAACATAATTGTTCTCAGACAAGAAAATTACCGAAGATTGTTCCGTCTGCTAAAGAAATAGCAGAAGAGGAATTTCAAGCCGGCATTTAAATATTAATTAAATGTTATTTTTCCAATCAGTTATATTATGGAGCTATAAAGCTGAAGTATAATTATACAGCGTACGGATAATGGAAATCCATCAAAATTCTATATAATAAAACTAGGAAAATGCATCCTTGATCGTTTTCGTAATCGTAATCTCGAGATTTCTACAGCGCCCAACGAAAGCTTAGTCGCGGGAACCAGCTTATTCACAAGCACTCAGACAAAACAAAATCGAAAGGCAAAACGGGTTCGGTTCCAGTTGAAGATCCAGAAGCCAGGCAGGCAGACAGTCGGACTGCTAACGGTGGAAGGTGCTCGCAATTTGAGCGAGAAGAGAAATATGGGGAAGAGAGAGAACGTCGTATCTTAAACTCTTTAGGCCTACTTGCGATGACGATGACGGTGGTGGTGTTTGTCCGTGCACGGGGACCTTAAATGGCGTAATCGTAATCCCAAGATTTCTACAGCGCCCAACGAAAGCCGCGCCGCGGGGACCATTCAAAACGGGCCTCAGTGGTGAAAGATCTCACCCGATTAATTCATTGCAAAATGAGCAGGGTAGAGGCCATACGGTCGCTATATAAAACCTATACATTTACATCGGCCGTTTTGAATCATTATAATGGACACCAATATGACAAGAAACACAAATTAATAATTCACCTTATAGACTTAAGATGCATGAGCCTAAGCGTGAATGTAGCCGAGCCCTCACCTGTTGCTGGTAAAGCTTATACATCGTAGAACTTTGAACTTCAACCGTTTGCCTCCGTAAAATTACGACAATCGCAAATCAATCCGATACAACTCTGTTTCATTGAACAGCGCACCTGGCTGGTGAATCCTACAGACCGTCAGGTCGCCTTCAGCTCCTGACGACAAACCCACGGATATCCGCGATAATTTACAATCCATCTTAACCGGGTTAACGGTCAGTTTAGGCTACCCTAATTCTACAGCTGCTAATTAAGCGGATTAGACGGTCGTATTAATCCGAATGCTATAGCGTTTAACGGCCATTGTGCTTAATACTTAGGCTATAGCAAATCTAGCTTAGAAAAACTATCAGGCGCACTACACGCCGATTAATGAACTGAAACGATAAAAGTAGGCTCTTGTCAGACCGCAATCCATAGTTTGATTCGTTTTAGCAGATGCTTGACAAGTGAATCACAAAGGGAGAAGGCGTGGCTTGGGCCAAATAAACTGCGCAGCGAATCAGCCCTAACAGTTCATTGACTTCGAAATTAGGCTATTGAGTTACCTGCTGCCGCTGCACCACATGTTGTGGGAATTTAGTCTAAGGGGCACAATAAACCTATTGCATGCAATGGCGAACTCTGTCAGTGAAGCATAGCGTCCATATTGTACGTATGTGTGTATATACGTACGTATGCAAATAAATGTAAATGTTCGTTTTTTATGGCGACCGTATGGTCTCGACCATGCACTACATGCTCAGTTTTCAATGATTTAATCGGATGAGGTTCTTCACCACCACTAACCGTTTGAATGGGCGCCACTCCATTTAAGGTCCCCTTGCATGTGGCGGACAGGTCACATTAATAATAATAATAAATAAAAATAATAAATTTAAAAAATAATAAGACAGTTTATAGAGCGCTATAGTACGGCCGAGGCTGGAAGAAGGGCGCTGTACATAGCGACAAGAGGGCGTCCCAGAGAAAGACCAATCAGAGTCAAAGCCAAAACAAAACTGCCTGGATTCTGGCTTAGTTGATCCGACAGGGTTCAGGCCCACTGACCCACTCTGTTGTAAAATCGCGAGACAGTCCTGGTAGTTGGAAGATTAAGGTTGTGCGGAACTCGGGGAAGTCCAATTCGTGATAAATAAATAACAGGTCTGTGTACAGTGACAGGTAACGATACGCAAGCTTACCCTACTATCTCACAGTTCAGGTAGACGTTTCCCGCCCATCCGGAGCACCTCGACGAATCACAAAATGCGATTGATGTTTGATTGACATGAGCTGTTTTAAAATCTACAGTAGCCTTCTTTAAGAAACAAGGTTAGGTTAAAAGTTAAGAGTCAAGATAAACAAACGATGTGTAAACACTTTCTGACTTTGAGTCGTGCTCCAATTTCATGGACTGGACTGTGAAATCTGGCTATGGATTTAAAAAGCGTATCACTTGTAACTGTCTGCACAGATGAGAGTCTGAATGGCCACAGAACGAGATTTGGACCGCCTGCAGAGCGGAGCTGGTGGAAAGGTCTGGGTGGAATATGTCGGCGAAATAGCAGTCATTCGATTGGATCGTGGAGAAAACCGAATGAACGCACAGTTGTTGGATGCGCTTAACCGATGCCTTGATGAGATTCTACAGTAAGCCACATAAGATTATGAAGTGCATAAGCCATATACAGTAGCCATATAGGCGTAAGCTTCTACAATAAGCATGACTTTGGCCTCATTATATTCTGCATTAAGCCACTTATAAAGCCGTATTAGACAGTACACTAAGCCAGTTATGTAGCATTATCAATCTACCATCTTGCTAATCACGATAGTAATCTCGTAACGGTTCTTTCATCACATTACATTACGGTCCAGTTTTTGTTTTGTAGGCGTTCGGACATCCGTGCAGTTGTAACGGTGGGAACTGGAAAATTCTACAGCAATGGCCTTGACCTGTACTGGATGAAGGCGATTGGGAGCGTTTCACTGAATAACCTTACAGCTGTCAATGAGAAATTGGACCAGACGCTAAAACGGATCCTGCTCTTTCCTCTGCCAACTGTTGCTGCCATAAATGGTAACTGCTTAGATTCAGGTTTACTCTGCACCTTGGATTTGGATTTACTGACTTTGCATATGTAATAAATGCCTTACATAAATAAAAAATAAAAATTGCTGGCAATAAGTACGTATGTGTAGTTATATGTATGTATGCACATTATGGTGGTCCAAAACTTTTTAAAAGTTCAGTGTTGGAACTCATTGTTTGCAGTTGATGTTATTAACTACTATGGTAAAAATTTCAGCAAAATCGAGCAATATTTAGGAGTTGTGTAAGTTAATCAATGATTTATGGGTAAACCACTATACCATATTACACTGTTTTATGATAAATAATCGAGAATCAACACACAAACTCAGCAAAGTACATGTATGTAGTTTAGTATGACTTAAACTGTAAACATTAGCTTACCTGTAAGAAAGTAGTATTACATTCAGTCAACAGATTGCAAGTTCAGTCACATTTATTTTGAGCTGTGTGCAGCACCAGTTACAGATTGTTGCTCAGTATTCAGTGTTTGATTCGTGTTGGTTAGCAAAGTCTTCTTATTGGAGTGAGGCGACGCTCGTAAACGAATTGCAGTAAATACTATTTTTGCTGTTCATCATTCGAAAGAACTGTATTGTATTCATGGATCAGTTTCACTCCTCTCTTGGCCGTGTCATTCACAACCTTGAGCACCAGCATGATTTCCAGTGTAGCATTCCAGTTTTCTGGTGAGAACTGCAGGAATGAATCCTTTAGTTCCAGGATATGACAATTTTTTCTCTGTTTAGTGGTAAGAATAAAACTCAGTGGGTTGCTAGCATTAACAGACGCTGAGCTAAGCCTCAGAAGCAGGTGCTCGGATCAACCCTGATGAAATGGTTGTTTAACATTCTTTGTTCTCATTGGATTGAAGAAGGCTAACCCAACTGTGACCTCGCTCCAATATCCGATGATGACAGAACGCTGGAGCAGTGACCTGACGAATTTCTTAGTTTCTGTATTTAGTCAACTGTTGAGAACAATGAAAATCATTATCACAAGCACAGGGAGACTGCAATGATGCCTGGATGTAAGCAGAAAAGATGAACCGAAGAAGCTGGGAGAACCCTTTTTACTGGCTTCAGACTGACACTGGAATCGTAACATCCACATTTTGAACGAATAGATGGTTCTTGCCATCCATCAAGCCCGCAGAAGGGCAACAGAAGCTATGAAGTGAATACCTTGAGATGTTCGTATGCATGTGTTTGTATTTATACATGTACACATGCATTTGTGTGTATGCATTTAATCATGTCAATCTTTATTTATGTATGAGACTGTGTCAACAGATGCCAACAAATCAACGTGACTCCATACAATCCACTTGTCACCGGGTCAGACAGGCTATGATGTTCCTTGACTGCAGGGAAATAGGCACATGTGAGCAGGGACAAATGAGTTTAGATACCTTCATATCATGTAAGAAGCCATGTACAGTGGAACAGCTCTAATGTTTGGAGCCATATGATGCAAACTTCTTACAGTTGCTTTCTTAATTTTAGGACATGCATTTGCCGGAGGAGCGATGCTGTCGCTGTGCCACGACTACCGTGTCATGCAGACGGAACGAGGATGGTTTTGTGTCAACGAGGTCCATTTAGGAAAGCAGATACCCAAATGGCTCATCAAACTCATCACGTCAGTTTCATGCTAAGTTTGTTTTACACCAAGCCACTGTGATAATAATGTTAATAACTGTCACAATTATAACACTGTTAATAACTGTTACAATGACAGTAATAATGGTAATGACTGTCTTAAAAATAATAACGGCATTAACTCTGTTAATTTTATTAATGATAATAGCAGCAGTAATAGTAATAGCAATAAAAATAGTAATAACAATAGAGTAATGTTAGAGAAAATAGCAGTACTAGTAGCAACAGCAATAGGTGCAGCAGTTGTAAAAACCCCTAATAATAACAGCAAGAAATTGGTAATAAAAATTGCAAATGTAGTAACACTGACAGCGGCAGAAATAATAGCAATGGCAGTGATTATAGTGACAGCAGCAATAGTAGCACTGGTAAATGGTAGCAATACTTGGAGGAGTTGTTATAGAGATTGAGGCTGCATTAGAGTTAGAGCTAGCATCAGATTTTTTGGTAGATTTTGATCAGATCAAGTATGATCAACAGTTATTAATTGACAAGATGAGGTTCTTGACATGTAGTGTTGATAGTGACTTGTCTAGTTATCAGAGCATTGTTTTCTTACTGAGCATGAACCTTTTGTTCTTAATGAACATTAACACTACTTAGGCGAATTAAATGAACGTTAACACCATAGGAGCGCTTTTGCGAGGTATAAATGTCTATATACATACATATATACATGTAACACACGCACATAATTTTCTCTCATTTTCACTGTCGTTGTAGTTTTAAGGTGCCAGGATCCAGAGCCCAGGCTGACGTGATTCTGTTTGGCAAGCGATTGACGGCCAAAGATGCACTGAATTTGGGTGTTGTCCATAAGACTGCAACATCAGAAGCCTTGTTGAAGGAAGCTCTAGCGATAGCTAAGGATTCATACAAAGGCTCTCCTGGCCTTCAGAGGGAAATGGTACAGAAAATGAAGGAAGATACGTTCAGTGAAATTGTACAACTGATCGGTGATCAGCCGCGTATTGCAACCGCATCATATTTTTCCAAACTGTAGAATAAGAAAACCAAGAAAAATAACAAATCCACTATAACAAACCTAACGTTTATGAGTCATTAGAGACAGCTGGGAAGACTAGCTCATTACACTGAATCACAGAATTTACAAAAAGAAACTGTTCTAAAGTGAAAGGAAATATTTTAACTTTAGAAATTATTTAAATTGCTGTAAGATGCCTGGTTTTCCCTCCTCTGTTTATTGTGATAACTAATAAAACATCTGTTGATGCACCGTACTACTGAATACAGTGATCTGTTAAGATGTTGCCTGAAAATTATTGACTGACTACAGACTGAATGAACAAGGCAATGTGTATTGGTGTCTGGTCAGGTGACAATTCCCATGATGCCAGTAGGTGGAAATAAAACCAGAACGTTTGGAGTTACCTGTTGCTGCCCATGACCTATGAAAAAGAAATGAGCACCTCCTATATGCCCAACTACAATATACGGAATACCACTTAACTTACAGATCCCCTGCAAATGCTTTACTGTTTATTTGACTGTTTATTTGACTGGTTAATGGTACGTGAAACAAGATTTAAACTGACCCAACTTTAAATATTTCAAACGCCTTTAAGAGATCAGTTTGTCGTGTCCATGTTGGAATTGTCGACAAGGAGAATTAAACGAGTTTGCTCCAAAGCGACCATCGATAGATGATAGCCCGGAATCAGACAGCGTTTGTTTCGGTTGTGACTCTGGAGCTCAACTTGCCCCGAATACGGGTTTGACTTTTTGTATGCATTGTGTTCGCCCAGCACACGCATGCACTGAATAAATCGCTAACGATGTGAAACAATCTCTATTTTAATCCAAACCGGATTATGTCTTAATCTGAACGCAAACCAAACGATGTAAAATATACTATGAATCATCTACATGAAGAACGCTGCGTCACCGTTCCACGTAAAATGCATGGTCTGGCAGCCTTTCTAAAACCGCCCTTGCTATGTCTATAGGCCCTATCTTATGAAAAGTTCGGACGATGCCTTTTGACTTCCATCCTACTAACAGGTATCTATTGCTATCGTGCGAAAGACCTCAGGCGACAATCGTAGGGAAACTCTTAATGCTAACGACGGCCCACGCCGGTTTGATCGAGTGTCGGAAGTTATTGGACAGCGGGAAGGGTTGCAAAGAAACAAGGACTCAAAAATCGATTAAAACTAGAGGTGGGCATCGATTAAAATTTTAATCGCATTATGTTTTTAGTTGCATTACCCTAATAAAATTAATTAGAAATGTTCAGAGTCTTCAAGTGATATTTTTCTAATAGGTTCTAGTTAAATAAAAAAAAATACCAGACATAAATATGCATATATATATGCATATATATGCATATATATATGTATATATATACATATATATATGCATATATTAACATTCGTATATTTTAATTTCTAAATGGTAACATCAATTTCTTTTTAGAGAGAAACTGTTAAAACTTACAATATTTTCTGATGTGTGTTTCTCATTGCAATCAAATATTCCTAAGGTAAATGATTGAAGAGCCCAGATTTTGTCAAAAAAATGGCAGCAAATTCCTAAATAACTTTCATTTGCCAATGACGTCCAGTAATCAGCCGTTATTGCTACATAGATGACATCTGGTACAATGGACATTTTGTCTCTCTTTTCTCAAATAATTCACCACGCTGTACGGTCTGCAATCCTTGGCAATCCAGTGCGCAATAGCATCCGTAATTGCATCCATTTGTCGTTACTTATAGGCTTTGCGGTATTTCTAAAGACAGACAATGTTGGCTGCGAAGAAGTTGAGCCAGGTGTGGTTGCACCATTAGTGCTCGAAAACAGTAAACGTGTGTTTATTTCTAAGATGATACTGTAGCGTGGTGAGACTCCGATGATATTCGAATTGTTTACCGCAGCAGGTCTACTGCAGATCGCCGTATTTCGTCTTTTAAATGAAATTGTCCATCTAGCAAGTACTTTTTGGAATCCATTGTATTTTAAATATTTGCAAAAAAGAATTACTTAAAGCTAGGCTTCACACGCTTTAAAGACAGTTAAACTCGCGCAATTCGAAACAATGGCTACCGGATATGAACTACGCGCCTATAGAAATGTAGTAAGCAATTGTTATAGCGCAAATCTTTCAGCTGCTTTAGCGCAATATCCGGTTACTCCGTTTTGTTCACGTTAAAAAACTGTCGCGTTAAAAATTTTTAACCCGTTAATCGCGTTCAATACCCACCTCTAATTAAAACACAACTGATCGTTGAAATATTAGGAAGAAACTAAAACGGACCGAATAACTTAAATATGAAACAAATAATCCGTGCTTCACTTAAATAAAATATCCATTTATAAATCTTATCTACACAAGCCTTGTGGCTGATCCACCACAAATCTAGGTGGATGAATTTCAATATGAAATCTTCGGTGCCCCGAATTCTTCCGATTTTTAACGGACAATATCTCTGACTTGTCGCAGAACTGCTATTCTGCGATTAAGTTTTAAGTAGCGCAGTAAGTTTTACAAGTAGACCTACTGTGGGCCACTGTTCTGGGCAATGACCACAATACGTCGACCATGTTCTGGGCGTACATAAAACATATTGGTGAACTAGGCGAAACATCGGAAGTTGGAACATATTAAGGCACCCACCTCGTAATCGTAACCGTAAACTCGAAATTCCTGAAGCGCTACTTAAACCTAAGCGCAGGGCACCAGCTTATTCACGAGCGCTGCGCGAAGTGTTAAAAATCAGGTCCGTTTACCAGAAGACCAGAGAGAAAACCCTTACACAAGAGTGCTTCCTTTAAATTTAGTACGGAGAAAACCGTGAATATAGATTTTTCTGAAGTTCTGTGGTGATATTAAACAGTTTTTCAGAGTGTGAAACCCTCGTTGTGTGAAACTACTTTGAAACACCACCTCGCAGTTCAGGTAGACGTTCTCCGCCCTTCCGGAACACCTCGACGAATCACAGAACGCAAAAAGATGTTTGATTGGCATGACCTGTTTTTAGCTGTCTTTACAAAACAAGGTTAGGTTAGAAGTTAACTGTCAAGATAAACAAATGATGTGTAAACACTTTTTGACTTTGAGTCGTGCTCCAATGTTGTGGACTGGACTGTGAAATCTGGCCGTGGATTTAAAAAGCGTATCATTTGTAACTGGCTGCACAGATGAGTCTGAATGGCCACAGAACGAGATTTGGACCGCCTGCAGAGCGGAGCTGATGGAAAGGTCTGGGTGGAATATGTCGGCGAAATCGCAGTCATTAGATTGGATCGTGGAGAAAACCGAATGAACGCACAGTTGTTGGATGCGCTTAACCGATGCCTCGATGAGATTCTACAGTAAGCTTAAGACGTGCATAAGCTACATAACAGTAGCCATATAAGCTTCCACAATAAGCATGACTTTGGCCTCATTATATTCTGCATTAAGCCACTTATGAAGCCGTATTATACTGTATGTACACTAGGCCAGTTATGTAGCACGATCGATCTACCATCTTGCTATTCACGACAGTAATGTCGTAATGATTCTTCTATCACAGCACATTGCATTATGGTCCAGTTTTTGTTTTGTAGGCGTTCGGACATCCGTGCAGTTGTCACGGTGGGAACTGGAAAATTCTACAGCAATGGCCTTGACCTGAACTGGATGAAGGAGATTGGGAGCGTTTCACTGGATTACTTTAAAGCTGCCATTGAGAAGTGGAATGAGACGCTAAGAAGAATTCTGCTCTTCCCTCTGCCAACTGTTGCCGCCATAAATGGTAATTGCTTAGATTCAGGTTTATTTACTCTGCACCTTGGATTTGGATTTACTGACTTTGCGTAGGTAATAAATGTTTCAAATAAAAAATAAAAATTGCTGGCAATAAGTATGTGTGTGGTTATATGTATGTATGCACATTACCATGGTCCAAAACTTTTTTAAAGTTCATCGTTGGAACTCATTGTTTGCAGTTGATCTGTTGAAAACTACTAGTATGAAAATTTAAGCCAAAATGAGCAATATTTTGTACAAGTCGATCAAAGATTTCTGGGTATTCAACTATACCACGTTGTACAGCTTTATGGCAAACAAAACAAGAATCAACACACAAACTCAGCAAAATATGTAGTTTAGTATGACTTAAACTGTAAACATTAGCTTACCTGTAAAGAAGTAGTAACTAGTCAGTCAACAGATTGCTAGTTCAGTCACAAATTTGTTTCAGATTGCTTGTCAGCATTGTGGCACCATTTCAGATTCTTGTTCAATACTTAGTGCTTGATTTGTGCCCAGCTAGCAGTCTTCTTTTTGGAGTCAGAATATTTGTGGCAACACTTCAGAACGACTTGCAGTAAATATTGCTTTTGGTGTTTATCATTCATAAGAATTGAATTGTAATCCTAGATCAGCTTTACTCCTCTCTTGGCTGTCATTCACAACCCCGAACGCCTTCATGAATCCCACCGCAGCATTCCAGTTTTCTGGTGAGAACTGCAGGAATGAATCCTTTCGTTCCAGGATCTAAAAAATTTACTGTGTTGGTGGTAAGAAAAGAACTCATTGGGCTGCTAGCATTAACAGACGTTGAGTTAAGCCTCAGAAGCAAGTGCTCGGATCAACCCTGCTGAAGTGGTTGTTCACCATTCTTTGTTCTCAGTGTTTGGATTAAAGAAGGCAAACCCAACTGTGACCTCATTCAAATTTCAGATGACGACAGAATGCTGTAGCAGTTACCTGGTGAATTTCAGTATTCAGTCAACTGTTGAGGAAAGTGAAGATCATTAGCACAAGCACAAGGAGACTGCAATGATGCCTTGATGTAAGCAGCACAGGTGAACAGAAGAAACTGGATGATGCTCTTTTTATACAATTGGCTTCAGTCTGACACTGGAATCGGAACATCCACATTTTGAATGAATAGATGATTCTTGCCATCCATCAAGCCTGGAGAAGAGCACCAGAAGCTATGAAGTGAATGCCTTGAGATGTTTGTATGTATGCGTGTTTGTATGTGTATGTATTTAAACATTTACGCATGCATTTATGTGTATGCATTCAAGTACAGTATGTCAATATTTACATATGTATGTATGTATGTATGAGACTGTGCCTGAGGTGTCAACAAATCAAAGTGGTTCCATACAATCTCTTGCCACTGGGTCTGGCAGGCCACAATGTTCCTTAACTGCAGGGAAATAGGCACATGTGAGCAGGGACAAATGAGTTTAGATACCTTCATATCATGTAAGAAGCCATGTACAGTGGAACAGCTCTAATGTTTGGAGCCATATGATGCAAACTTCTTACAGTTGCTTTCTTAATTTTAGGACATGCATTTGCCGGAGGAGCGATGCTGTCGCTTTGCCACGACTACCGTGTCATGCAGACGGAACGAGGATGGTTTAGCGTCAATGAGGTCCATTTGGGACTGCAGATACCCAAATGGCTCATCAAACTCATCACGTCAGTTTCATGCTAAGCTTGTTTTAAACCATCTTGCAGTGATAGTAATGTTAATAACTGTCACAATGACAGTAATATGTTAATAACTGTCATAGTGAGAATAATAAGTTACCATCACATCACAATGGTAATAATGGCTATGACTCGTATTAATGACTGTATTAGCTGTAATATCCAGTAGTAATAACAGCAAGAAATTGGTAATAAAAATTGCAAATTTAGTAATACTGACAGCGGCAGAAATAATAGCAGTGGCAGTGATTATAGTGACAGCAGCAATAGTAGCACTGGTAAATGGTAGCAATACTTGGAGGAGTTGTTATAGAGATTGGGGCTGCATTAGAGTTAGAGCTAGCATCAGATTTTTTGGTAGATTTTGATCAGATCAAGTCTGATCAACAGTTATTAATTGACAAGATGAGATTCTTGGCATGTAGTGTTGATAGTGACTTGTCTAGTTATCAGAGCATTGTTTTTCTTACTGAGCATGAACTTTTCTATTAACTTTAAAACCACTCAGGCGAACTTAATGAAAGTTAACACCATAGGAGCACTTTTGTGAGGTATAAATGTCTATACACATACATATACATGTCACATGTACATAATTTTCTCACATTTCATTGTAGTTTTAAGGTGCCAGGATCCAGAGCCCAGGCTGACGTGATTCTGTTTGGCAAGCGATTGACGGCCAAAGATGCACTGAATTTGGGTGTTGTCCATAAGACTGCAACATCAGAAGCCTTGTTGAAGGAAGCTCTGGCGATAGCTAAGGATTCATACAAAGGTTCTCCTGGCCTTCAGAGGGAAATGGTACAGAAAATGAAGGAAGATACGTTCAGTGAAATTGTACAACTGATCGGTGATCAGCCACGTGTTGCATCCGCATATTTATCCAAAATGTAGAAGCCAGTAGATGGAAATAAGAAACGCAAAGCCAAAATCTACCATCATAAATCTAAAATATATGATTCCTTTGAGACTGCAGGAAAAAATAGCTCTTGTTACATTAAATCACAGACTTTTACTGTTTTAAAGTGAAAGGAAATATTTTAACTTTAAAAATTAGTAACAGAAATATAATTAGTATTTCATTAAGAAATCCCAGGTTATTTCAAATGCTGTAAGATGCCTGTTTTCCTCTTCTGGTCTAGTTTATTGTGATAATCAATAAACATCTGTTGATGTACTGCTAAAGAGGTTGCCTGAAAATGACTTGACTGGTGACTGACTTAGTTGAATGAGCAAGGCAATGTGCATTGGTGGCTTGGTCAGGTGGAATGCAAAATGACAATTGCCGTGGTGAGAGGATTTTAATACAACCAGAACATTTGGATTGATCTGTTGCTGCCCATGAAAAATGAAAAAGAAATTAGCACCACTTAGCTTACAGATCCCCAGCAACTGCCTGATTGCTTAAGTGACTAGTAGGCTGATTGGTTAATGTTACTGTTAAGATTTAAACTGACCCAACTTTAAAGATTTCAAAAACCTTTAAGAGATCAGTTCATCATGTCTGTGTTGGAAATGTCAACAAGGAGCATTCCATGATTTTGCTTCAAAGCGACCATCAACCGGGTCCAAATCCTGATAGTAAAGTAATATTTCAACAAATTTCGTAGCACTACTCTACGCTAATGGATAGCTTTCATTTTTATGCCCAACAAAACGGATTTAACTTGACAGTAACACCAGTTGCTATAGTAATTAAAATCTGTAAACATCTAAGTTTTGGCCCTCTGTTACAATCCTTGCCATTGATTTTGTGAATTCGACAATTTTCTGTACAAGAAACTATAGAGGGACTTAAAAACCTGAACACATGCAAGTAATTCTCTTTTGAAGAGTTTCTTGAACTGGTTGGCCACAGTCCATAACCCAGTGCCAAACAAGGCCCTGTAAACCATCCACCAATAAGTGGAAATCAACACACAGCAAATGAGTAATCCTAACGCACAGCATTTGATGCGCTTGATCACGCCTGGTTACTTGCTGCTAGGTCAACTGATAAGAGTGATGTAGCCGTAACTGGAGGAAGGCAGAAAATGAAGGAAAGGAAAGAATGGGACTGCAAAATTAGGGTGGAAAAGCCATGAATCAAGACAATCGACAACAGACTACCTGAACACTGTAACCATTTGGTTAACAGAAACAGTAAACAATGCACTGAAACAAAGCACAGACCAATTCTCCACTTACAAAGACAAGACAAAAAGCTACATCTAACCCTGAAATGCCTGTTATTTAAAGAAACAACTACAAATGCAGAAATGGGTGTAGATGTGGAAGCCATGCTCAGTAAACGCAACAGTTTCAGTTAACTTGATTCCAGTTTGCTGCCAAGTAAAAAGTGACAGTACATAAATTTCTGCCATACAGTTTCATTTACCTTGCAATTCAAATGCTGGGCATGAACTACAAGGGTGTGTGTCAGACAAAAAAGGATGTTACACCAGAAAACGTGTCTCTGATGCGTATCAGAAATGATGCTGTTTAGCCTCGTACACTCTCCATAAACCCTACCACTTCAGAGTATGTTTTTGAAACGGTGCTACATAAATGCTCTGATGGAGCAAAAGCTCAGCAGTTGTCCATGTACGTAGAAATGTTCAAGGACGATACGTACACAATAACCACACTGACAGAACATCGTCCAGTGTCAAGTTGCTCTAACTGTGCAGCTTAGGTCTTAGGTCAGGCTGCCTGGAACTCCCCCAACCATTTTCAGGCATAGCATACACTATGGAACCTAAGTAGTAAGTACACTGAACTCATAAACTGTCACACCACATACATTTTTAAATGAGGCTATGTTATAAAAAGGCTCAGGTCTAAAGTTCACATAAAGGCTATTTTCATGTTCCCAACTGCAAGATATCAGAATTTACATTAAAACAGTGTTGTAAGTTGGTTCCAGTTCACTGCTCAGACTGGAACAATATTAAGTGCAGGTATCATTTGATGGCGCTCCCAGCTTTATCACCAATGGTCAAGAATAACCCCGAATGAAAAAGACGCAACGTATCTAAGCACAGTTTACTACAAGTCTCAGCTAAGATGAAAACTGTTAATTTTTAATCAGTGTTACAAGACAAACGCATATCTGACTTCTGTGTGTGCCACTTAACTCTGACAGTAGTTGACGTCACATTTACCGTGCAACATTAAAGATACGTTACATGTAACAAACAGTTGAAACATTAACAAGATGTCAAACAACCGCAGAGCTTATGAAAATGACATAAACAGCTCATAGCCTAAAAACAACATCAGCCGTTCATCATCATCACCAACAACAACAAACCTCCATCAAATGCTGCAACAATTTTCGTCCATATCGCACACATTGTGACCATCCACACCACTGACACTAAGCCAAATTGTTGTCATTATTACCAAATGGCTTTAAGTTTCTTTTACAATTGCCAAATGGGCTTACAGTTACTTTTACAATTAGCAAATTGGAATATGTAGCATTCCAATTAAAAACAGGTTGAAAAGCACAGATAAACTGATCCAAGTTTCTGGCCTACTAGCAAAACAAGACTGAGAGTTTTACGATTGTAATACCAGGCACACACCAAGCAAAGCAAATGTTAGGAAAGAGGATTGTTTCTTGGTGCCCTGAACATTTTAGTAATCAACATAACCTATACATACATCTATTCATAAAAGCTGTCCCATGTATCTCACAAATTGCTCAAAAGTCAAACCTTGAAAAAAGCTGAACCCAAGGTGTGAAAGAAACTCATTTTATAAAATTCAGAAGCATTTTTAAAAATCGTTCCAAAAATTGAAAAACTTCATAATCATCTGAATTAAATTTAATTAATACGGGGAAGTAATAAATATGGTTTTAAAGAAGAACAGAGGAGGTTACCCCATAACTGAGGACTTCTTTAGCATCACAATCTTAAGTAAACCCACCCTCAAATATTGCAATAGTTAGCAAGCAGCATCACATTTCACAAATGAAATCCAGGCGTAACAATTCCGAAAATGCTTGTCAAAATCATTTTACAAACCAGGCCACAGTGATCATCACCACTTTACATGACATGCTTTCACTAACCGAATTGGAAAACTGCTTCCTTATAATGTCTCCATTAACTATGTATTACATGCCACGTGCAGCCACATCTACAAAGAAACTCCCGCAAAGCAGCGACAGGCCAACGCTAAACGCAACCAACAGAAGCGGTTGGCTCTGTGCTGGCCACTTTCTGTTTTGTCAATTTTAAAACTACTTTCATTCCGAGACTTGATAATTATTTCAGCGGCTGACCTGCACATTAGTCTTAGCATTATTAACCAAAGGGCTTTAACAGATGCTGCTTTATCTGTCAGCAGAAGATACTTCTGCCTAGTCTTCCGTGGCTCCGCTGCGTCGCTTAGTCGCCCGCTGTTTTGGGGAGACCTTCGACTTGGGAGAACCCTTTGGTGACCTGTCTGTGAGTACAAAGGCAAACAAATTCAAATTTTTGGACATCTAATACTTTACCCAGTGGGAGACTCTTGCCTAAGTGGGAAGATTTTATACATTCATTCATTCAGAGCAAGTATGTAGCATCCCTTCAAGATGTTCACTGATAGGTGTCCCAGTGAAAGAGATCAGTTTTCGAGTGTTGATAAAAATGTATATGTATCACCCCCGGCCAAAAGGACATGCAGATTCAGAGGGGCTATTTCAGGCTATTCCAGCAGTGCATTTCAAATGGGAAATCACGCATAGAAAACATTCATGCCGAGTTACATCAAAAACTCGCAAAACTTCAAATATACTTTAATTCAACTTAATTACTGCATATGCATTCTCTACATCTTACAATAAAATCCAACAGAAATGCAATAACAGATGCCTATCATTCTGAGGCAAGAAATCTGATGACTCACTGAGACCTTGCAAAGTTTCCCACGGAGTGTCTACGGCGTGTGTAAACAAATATGTTACCTTTGTTTTACCCGCAAATGAAATTCAGCTTAACTAAAAACTGAAATTAAGAGAAATCTGATAACTCACTGAGATCTTGCAAAGTTTCACGAGGAAGCCAGTCATAGTCTACATCGGATTTGTTATTCTGCGTTCCCATCTCCACCTGAACCTTTGGCTTTGAAGACATGCGCTTCTTCTGCAGCAAACACAGCAGAACACAACTGCATACATTTTTACATTAACATTATCTTAGATGCAAATGCAAAGTAAGAACCATCTTTAATAATTCATCAGATACTTGTAATGCACTAATTTATGAATTCACCTCAAACTGTAGGTAGCTGAATAAATAAGTGTATCATAAGTAGAGGTAGGCACTGATTAAAAATTTTTTTCGAAATGAATCGCACGAATAAAAATTTTAATTGTCCAATTGATCGCATCTTAATCGCAATATGTTTTAGTTGCATTACCCAAATAAGATAATTAGAATTTTTCAGGGTCTAAAAGGGTCTGGTTAAATAAAAAAATACCAGACATATAAATATGCATATATATTAATAACATTCGTATACTTTAATTTCTTAAAGGCAACATCAATTTCTTTTTCTAGAGAAACTGTTAAAACTTACATTTTGATATGTGTTTCTCATTGAAATCAAATATTCCTAGGGTAAATGATTGAAAAGTCCAGTTTTTGTCGACAAAATGGCAGCAAATTCGTAAATAACTTTCATTTGCCAATGTCGTCCAGTAATCAGCCGTTATTGCTACGTAGGTGATATCTGCTACAATGGACATTTTGTCTCTCTTTTGTCAAATAATTCACCACGTTGTACGGTCTGCAATCCTTGGCAATCCAGTGCGCAATAGCATCCGTAATTGCATCCATTTGGCGTTACTTATAGGCTTTGCGGTATTTATAAAGACAGACAATGTTGGCTGCGAAGAAGTTGAGCCAGATGTGGTTGCACCATTAGTGCTCGAAAAGAGTGAACGTGTTTATTTCTAAGATGATACTGTAGCGTGGTGAGACTCTGATGATATTCGAATTGTTTACCGCAGTAGGCCTACTTACAGATGGCCATATGTTCATGTTTTAAATGAAATTGTCCATCTAGCAAGTACTTTTTGGAATCCATTGTATTTTAAATATTCGCAAAAAAGAATTACTTAAAGCTAGGCTTCACACGCTTTAAAGACAGTTAAACTCGCGCAATTCGAAACGATGGCTACCGGATATGAACTATGCGCCCATAGAAATACATGTAGAATGCAATTATTATAGCGCATATCTTTCAGCTGCTTTAGCGCAATATCAGATTACTCCGTTACAAATTTTATTGCATTAAAAATTTTTTATTCGCGTTAAAAATTTTAGTCACGTTACATTTTTTAGTTGCTTTAAAATTTTAACGCGTTAATCGCGCGTTAAATGCCCACCTCTAATCATAAGTGGTAACCATAAGTGGTAATTAGATATGTTACCAACCATCATCAGACACTTAATCACACTAATTTATGAATTCACCTCAAAGTGCAGGTAGTTGAAAAAATAAGTGTATAATAAGTGGCAACCACAAAACTTAAGAAAACGTTGAAGACGGAAAAATCCAGCTACCATTCTTTCATCAGGAGTCCTGCACAGCCCTTGATCTGTTGAATTAAGCATAGAAATATCAAGTGTTTTAACTCAAAAACTAACTGGCTAACATGTAGTGACCTTTTGCAGAGCAAAAGACAAAATGATCAGCACAGTATCATTTTTGTTAATAAGTAAACTTAGTAAACCTGAATCCGAGGCGCGGAGCGGCAATTGTTTCACTCAAGCTTTTGACAGAATAGCCAATTTACTTACACCAAATGAGCCGAGCAGCTGCTGAGCACCAACAACCAGCAGAACAACAATAGCAGCCAAGAACACATAAAGGAAGAACCTAGAGAACACAAGACATCCGAGTCACAGATTAATACAATAATAACACTGGTCAACATAGAAATCGTTACTGACTGGAAAAGGCCCTAATGTGTAGCATCTTGGTGTGCTGAACACGAATATAACCATAAAAAATTTTTTATTGGCTCTCGTTTTGAAAATATTTCATATAGTTCATTTTTTATGTTTCACCATGTAAATTTATGCAGTAGGACTGCGACAATATCCTAAATAAGTCTAGAATGATGTAATATTCCACCTCATTGCATAATCCCATCATGGACACATCATGCACAGTTGATTACGTCATTTTCTGATGCAATGTAAAACTACAGCCAGTCGGCTGCTGACGTAAGATGACGTCAGCAGTGTACTATATAAAGCGAGTCGGAACGGTTGAGCATTTACAATATTACAGACTTTGTGCGAGACAGTTTAAGTTACTGTTTTATAAAACTATTATTACTTTATCCATTTAGATACAATACAGAACAGTAATGCCTCGGAAGTGCGTAAATACTGTGGACAACTTTTGTTACATTTGTGGGGAAGTGACATTTGCCAACCAGAAGAAAAGTATCACTTATCAAGTCAAGAAGGCATATCATGCTTACTTCGAATGCAAGGTTGGTGACCAAGACAAGCCATGGGCCCCGCATATATGCTGTGCTACATGTACAACACAGCTTTCACAGTGGTTGAATGGCAAAAGACCATCAATGCCGTTTGCAGTTCCCATGGTGTGGAGAGAGCAAAGCAACCACGTAGATGACTATTACTTCTGCTTGGTTCCTCCTCTTTCCGGTGGAATAACGAAGCAAAAGAAGTCGACAATAGTCTACCCAAACATTCCGTCAGCATTGAGACCAGTTCCACATGGTGATGGACTTCCTATTCCAGAACCTCCAGCAGAATATATTTTCCTTGATTCATCTGATGAGGACAAGGGTGAGCCGACATGTTCTTCTCCTGGTCCGTCAGCGTGCAGTGATCCCGATTTTCACTGTGGTGCATCATCAACCCCACACAGAATAACACAGGAAGAACTAAATGACCTTGTTCGTGATTTGGACTTATCCAAAAACAAGGCAGAATTGCTAGGATCAAGACTCCAACAATGGAATCTTCTAGAAGAAGATGTCACAATTACTTCATATAGAAAGCGCCATCAGCAGTTGGAACCTTTCTTTATGAAGGAAGGTAATCTGGTATTCTGTTCCAATATTGACGACCTCATGAATGCCTTACAGATCACTCATGACCCACAAGAAAGGAGACTCTTTGTAGACTCTTCAACACTGAGTCTTAAGGCTGTGCTTTTGCACAATGGAAACCGTCTTCCATCTATTCCATTAGCGCATGCTGTCCACATGAAAGAGACATACGATAACCTAAAACAGCTACTGCATTCCATTGACTATAACAGGTACAAATGGCACCTGTGTGGTGATTTGAAGGTAGTTGCCATTTTAATGGGACTGCAGCAAGGATATACAAAATATATGTGTTTCTTGTGTGAGTGGGATAGCCGAGCAAGGGAGTTGCACTACGTGCGGAAGGAATGGACTCCCAGACAAAACATGGCAGTTGGACAGAAGAATATCCAGCACCCAGCTCTGGTCGAGGCTCACAAAATCCTACTACCACCCCTTCACATCAAACTAGGTTTGGTGAAGAACTTCGTGAAAGCCATGGACCGCACTTCGCCAGCTTTCCGATACCTTCCGATAAATTCCCTCGACTCAGCGAAGCAAAGATTAAAGAGGGAGTTTTTGTCGGTCCTCAGATTAGAGAACTCTTCAAAGATGACCGCTTCAACAACTTGCTGGAGGGTGATGCGAAACAAGCATGGAATGCTTTTCGTCTAGTGTCTACAGACTTTCTGGGGAATGTTAGGGCAGAAAACTACAAGGAACTAGTAGAAGACATGCTCAAGCAGTACCAGAAATTTCGCTGCAATATGTCTCTGAAGATGCATTTCCTTCATTCCCATCTGGATTTCTTCCCTGACAACTGTGGTATGGTTAGTGACGAACATGGCGAACGTTTTCATCAAGATATCGCAACAATGGAGCAAAGGTACCAGGGAAAATGGTCCACTACAATGTTGGCTGACTACTGCTGGACACTCCGCAGAGATGCTCCCGAACAGCTGTACAAGAGACAGGCAAAAAAATCTAAGAACTAGTCTATGACCTGGTTTTTGCAAATATTAACTGTAAGTGTATCACTATTGGCATGCATTGTGCGATATAAAATTACTTCATTTCAGATTACAAAAAAACTAGAGCCAATTCGGCATTTTCACTGTCATATTCGTGTTCAGCACATACAAATTGATAAGAACTGACTAATTTCATTTCAGTAACATGACTTTTGTAAAAATTTGTTGTCCAGTGTAATTAATACATTACTATAATAATCATAATCTTAACTGCACATCTATATAATGCCTCTTTAACAAAATTCCTTAGACAACACAAGACCACAGATAAATATTATTGTTTTTATTATTATTAATACTGTTATCAATATTATTATAGATATGACACATTTTGTTGCATGGCCCTATTAGCTAGGGTTGTCACAACTCACTCAGTCATGTGGATATGTTTGAAAGATAATAATACTAGGACAAAAAAGCTCATGTCAAAGGTCACCCAGCAGCCTGTTTCAAAATGAAGAACCGACCATGGCAAAGCTACCATGTTGCATTGTATGTAAGTATGTATGAATCTTTCTGAGCCTTTTTATTGCACCTTTAATGGACCTCTCCAAAGCACTTCTTAGTGGTTAATAAGAATGATACTCAAGAATGACTTTTATAGAATGGACCCAGCACAGTAACATAACTATGTGTCTATAACAGTATGCAACTGCGGGTGGACCCGGGCCAGAATCTGAAAAAGAAGGGGCCCACTCAGAGCTGGATAAAATACAAAAAAATGGGCCAATCAGAGTAATCTGCTGGGATCCCAAAATTGGAAGGTACGTTACTGAGCAGCATGCGCAGTTTCTAATGTCATCAAGTTAACTTTTGATTCAGTCAAAATCCAGCTGATACAAAGATTCAAATCTGGCCTACACATAAGTGCGTATGTGCGTACGTGCATGCAAGTGTGTGCGAATGTATCTGAATGTTTATATATCATCTTTCATGAACCTCTCAAAAGCACTTGGAACACAACGTCTAGCAGGTCTAAATAGGAGCATCTTAAGTTTAGCTCAAAATGTTTCTTGTGCATCAGTCACAACAGCTCAAACTTCCACATATCAGATTCCAAAGAACAGACATAATTTTCTGCAAGTATGTAGCAGCATGTATCATGACACTTAATATAGCTCCTTTTAACAGCACTGTGACAGTTATAATCACTAGCTGAACACAGTTATCCTACAATCTTTGTCCTTCCTAATTTTCAAAGGAAAATGCGGTGACAGAGCAGAATTTGAAAGATACATACGTCTCTCCATCAAGGCCTTCGTCTGGTTCGGAGATGTTGATTGTTGTGTTGAAAACAGCATCTTGGAAAATGTTTCCTTCCTAAAGAATGTATAGTAGAAATCACTATTAACATCACAAAAATAAACAAATAACACTAGAAGGGAATAAAGCACAAGCTTCTGCTGAGCCACGTAAACTGTAACTTGCACAGTAAATAAGTAAGAATAGTTGTAAGACACTATATAATTTATTTATTTATTTATTTCAAGCACTTTATATTTACACAAAGCCAGCCAATCTTAATCTAATGCAAGGATACATATTACATCTTCAATAGAGGCCCAAGACAGTCATGCAAAGGCCAGAGGAAAACAGCGAATCCTGAAATGTGACTTAGTTTGGCAAGTCAGGCCTTTCGTGTTAGACGATTCCAAAACATCACATGTATGGCACAGAGTACACAGTTTCATACAGCTATAAATATAAACTTTTTAAAATTCTCATACCTTAACTCACTAGAGAGCAGTTCCTTTAATTAACTAATCCCAAAAGGAACCTATGGGTATTATGTGTTAGTGACTTAAGTTTCCTAACCCCAGCTTGAGGGTGGGCGGCCAGTCTTCTCCCTTGTCACCTGATCTTCTCACCAACAATATACATTCAGCATACTCGTCTTATAGTCGAATTTGCTAAAGGACACATGTGGAGCAGAAATTTCTTAAACATTTTCTGCCTTGGTAAGAATTTGAATTCTCCTTCTTACAATTCACCATCCAGCATGCTAACCCCTGGGCTATTGTCCATACCCAATTAAACTGGCATTAAAATATGCAGTTTGGCTCGTACTAAAGGAACTCATACTACAAGCAAGTCTAAATTATGCACAAGTCAGCTCTTTGGAAAATACTCGGCAAAAGACAGAGATATATATCAAGCTATTTACTTTAGCAAGATATTTCTGTTTCTACAGAATTCTCATACAGACAAAAGCCTAGGACAGGCAACTCACAACATCCTTGTAATTGAGGTTGATAGTTAGGCCGAAAGGTCGGGCGCTGAAGGTCTCGCTAGGAGCGAACGAATACTCAAAAGTCGCTTCTCTCTTTGGCTCTACTGTACGGAAGTAGCGATAAACGGTAAACTACAAACACATCACAAACACTAATGAACAGAATGCTACAAAAAACTATAAAATGTAAACAAAAAACTAAGAAGAAAAGCAGTCCCTTGCGCTACCTCCGAGAGGCAGCCAAGTCTATAAATATGAAAAAATTATTGTTAATTTGCAGCTTCTATGGCGCCAAATCTAATGCATAAGGCAACAAGTGATGGTGCACCAAAATCAAGCTGCAGTGAGGTCAACATCCAGATATACATTCCACTAAGACCCCAGTATGAAGTGTTAGTTACTTTCTTCTCTTATCCTTGGTAAATGAGTAAGGATCGCAAGTCCACTCCTTTGCCCCTGATCTTCCCACAGACTATGTATGGTCAAAGTACTAATTATATAGCAGAACTGGCTAGAGGGTGCAACTGTGGCAGAAATCTCAAAGCGTATTTCTGCCCTGGTGGAGATTTGAATTCCAAACCTTTGTGCTGAGTGTCCAGCATACTAACCATCGATTACCTTGCACCTACTGGTATAAATGTAAGGATAACTAAAAGAAACTCCCAATTTCAAACACCTGCTAAAATGATATTAATTTATATAAATGTAAGAATACCCCTTAGTTTTTCTTTTCAAAATGCTCCTTAAAACTAACAATTATTCATTTACATTTACAATTAATTACAATAATTATCATGGCTTCAGAAAACGTTAATTCCAGCACCTAATCAGAGAAAGGTGCCCTATTACAATTAAAGGCTGAATGAGCTAACAAAGCTACAGAGACATACAAGCAATTCCAACGTACGTTCTGAATATAGAAGCTGTAGTCCTGAGGATAACGAAATGCCGCATCCATCGTCTCAACAATGAAATCTTTTTCACCCTTGTTGGTGAAACCAACGAGAAACTTCACTGGCTGGCCAGCTGGGAACTCTGAAGAGAACATTTTCATATATTTCCTGAGCTTTAGGCAGTTCTGGTAATTTAAGCAATATCAAAAGGTCCAACAAAAAGACTAGCGACACCTTTTTGGCAGCCAGAATCGTGTTATGTGGGTGATAAGTTACATGAGTAGATATCTTGAATGTTCACTTATAAAAACTGTTATATCACAATATCTCAAATCATATTTAAGTTTTAACATATCCACAGGCACAGTGAATACTGAATTCAAACACATAAAATCTGGAGATATTCCATACAGCAAATAACATAAAAAATCAACAAAATCAACATAATTACTGGAAAACTGTTCAGCAAAAATTATAAATGAAAACAACATAAAGAGCGCTTCCTTGAGCCAACCCTACGAGGTGTCCATGAGAATTAAGTGTCAGTAACTGCTTTCTCAACCTTGACATTGGAGGGTGGCTGGTCAGTCCTCTCCCTTAAAGTAAAAAGTAAAGCTCCCATGTGCCTAGTGCAATGTAGGGGAGGTACTCATTTCCCGATCCTCGGTCCCTGAGCAGGCAACAGACAAATCCCATGGACACGGGCCAGTGCATTGCAGGACTTGCTGTCTACTTACTTTTTACTTATTTCATAGACATATTATATTGCTTGCTGACAGAGACAAGCGTGCATGAATAACTTGCCCAGGGTCACCACTCACCACATAGAAACTGCTAAGCTGGATCAAACCTTCAATCTTGTGGTTACAGACCCAGCACTTATTGAAGAGACCACCACGCTGTCCTCTCTCTCATTATATGACATGCCCACCAACAACATACAGTGAATGAATTAATTCTACAGTTTTCTACATTTCTGTACTTTTGTGAAGTTCTACATAGATGCTAGTGGCAGGGATTTAAATCCCCAAACATTTTTGCTGAAAATCCAGCAAAATAACCACTAGACTCTTACATCACACACTGCTTGACTATTATAGCATACTCCTTCAAAAACAAAATGATAACAGGGTAAATTCTAAAAAGACCAACAGCAATTCTGTTTCAGCACCATGAAATCATTCACCAGAACCTACCTAGTCCAGTTGGACGGATGAAAAGGATGGTCGTTTCCGCATCAGGCGATGGTTTCAGGGGCTTCTCAGCATCTTCATCTTCCTCCTGGAATTATTCAAGAAGTCAATCAATCTACATTTCTGTACTTTTTTAATGGGAGTAGATACTGAAAATTTGTATAAGTATCTCTAAATACTTCTTGAAGGTACTTTCACAGACATAAAACTTAACATCTGTAGCCTGACTTCTAGTTTCCCCATCCTATTCTGACCAGACTTTGCCAGTGGATTAGGATTTCTAACTAAGGTTTCAATTGAAGTGACTGAATTGAATGCCTCGAGCATTAAGATAACAGTGCAAAAGCTAGGATTAGATTAGATTACCGACCATAGCCTGACTTTAGTTTCTCCAACTTATTAAATTTTGACCAGGTTTTTCCAATGGATTATGATTTTTGACAAGTTTCACTTGGAGTGACCATCAATCGATGCCTGGCGCATTATGGTAACAGAGCTATAGAAGTCACCAGATTAGATTAGAAGATTTAATTTGTGTCATATTGATCCACTTTACAAATATGTTCACACAACACTGTCATGACAACTGCTTGGGCATCCAGTTAGGACGGGTGTTAGGATGACCATCAACCCTTTGCTACAGAAGTTACCAAACTGAAGTCATCACCTTTTCCGCATCTGTGTCACTTGGTGCAGCAGCAGCATCTGTGCTGCCAGCCTCCGGTTCTGCTCCATCCATGCCAATGTCCTCCGACTCCACTGAAGCATCCTGATCCTCTTCTCCATCTGCAAGATCCTGTTGATCATCATCAGCCCTCACCATCACTCCAGAGCCACTTCCTAAAATGTAGCACACCAGCCACATAATGTAATATAAGGTTAAGGTCCTCTATAAGCATGTAAGGTAACATAATGTAAAGTAATCCCAATTGTATTCACATGTCAAGTTATTCCATTTGTATTCACATGTAAAGTAACCCAATTTGCATGTAATGTAACGCAAATAATCCCATTTGTATCTACATGTAATGTATTGTAAAGTAATCTTGTTTATTGCTGCATCCCTATCATCAGCAATCCAGTCCAACTATTCCCTCAAACATAACACACACAGTCAAAGCATAAGAGACCAGTTGTCATCAGATTGCAATGCATTTAATTTAAACAAGAGCACAGCCTTGTGCTGCATATGTAATAAATTTGTAAACAGTGTGACGATCGTAACATTTTTGACACACTAAAAGCTCAGCTCTATAATGTAGCTTTTGACCATTATTTATTTGTAGGCCTAATATCTTTATTATGGGAGGACTTTGCATAGAAGAGAGAAAAAGCTAACTACCCAGAAAAAGCAAATAGAGGGCAGAAGCAAAAGCATGCACAAAAAAGCATGGAATAACTTCATATCTAATATGTCCAGCTTCAGCTTCACATCCTTGCTACAGGGAACTGCCATGTTATTTCAGCTTTAAATACAACTCAGATATCTGAAGTCTGACAACCAAGTCACAAAACTGAGCCATAGTGCTTAAAACCTGAGCCTAGAAAACATCTGGCTCAGCAGCACTTTCTGTTCAATCACACACACAGACACAGAGAAACAGACACAGAGACATACACACACGCTGTCTGTTGGTAATATTACAGTGTATCTGCGAACAATATCAAAAGGTGCATCTGTAGCTAGGCTGAGACTAAATCAAACACGGTCAGTATGCACAATACTTGTAAACGCCTGGCAGAATTAGTTTAAACATTGCCCAAAATAATGCTGGCTCAGTGTTTTACAATAGGCAATAAACCTCAGAACACGTGATTTTCGCACATTTCTAAAGGATGTGGATTGCTCCATAGGTCAGTCCACACACCATATGGTTCATTTTCGAAGCTCACAAATTTACACGTATCAAAAACAATATCCTTCTAAACAGGAAAAAAGGAGCAGGATGTTTAGAGTTTAAAAGAACACGTTAAACGAACACCAGCGTGTGTAACTGCGATGTCAAACAGTCACACATGACTGGGGTATCCTACGATTTATGCCACGTCAATGGACGTATGACTATCGAAGACGTGTACCACATAAAGCCGATTACCTGGTGCAGCGAACTGAATGACACATGGCAGCACGAGCAGCAGAATCAGGACAAGGTTTTGAAGAAATTTCATCATAAATGATATCGGATTATTACGAAACTAAAACAAAACAGGCGATTTTAACCTCACTAACCACCTCCGGCATTAAACTATACACAACGCCACATTAACCTGAAGGCAAAAGACCCGAAGTATTAATCAGCCAATCAGCGGCCGACAAGTTGTTTTCTGCGGCATCTCTTCCAAATCAAAGACTATCTATTAACGATGATGCTACCAAAGACTATGAAGTCAATACCAAGTTTAAACTACTTCACTAACTTCTTCAGCGCCGACACTGCATTGCCTCCTTTCCAGTGATGATGATCAGATGATCTTGTAAGCCTCGGTTAGATCTCCTCTGTTCCTCCTCCTCTCTAATGTTATTAGCACACACCTTTTCAACCGTTTTTCACAGTCCAGACCCTAGTAACTTCAATTCAATTTGGTAGCTCTCCTTTGCACTTTCTCAAGTTGCCATATGTAAATGAAAACGCACACATTTGTCTAGAGCAACCGTATGGCCTCGAACTTGTTCATTTTTCACTGAATTTATCCATCTCCTTCGCCACCGCTGTCTGGTTGAATGAGTGCCACACCATTTAATGTCATGGTTCAGATATGAATTTCACACCTGGATAGAATATTCCAACTGTGGCCTCACCAATGATTTGTACAACCTCAGTATTATAGTCTCTGTCTCTTGATCATACCTAAGATTGAGTTAGTCTGTTTGCTTCTTCAACACATTGCCTTGGAAGTTTTGCACCCTTATAATCACACCCAGGTCCCTTTCTTCCTCACTAATTCTTGATGTCTTACTTTGCATTTCACATGTAAATTCTGTTTCTGTTCCCCACATGCACTACAACACATCTTTTGCAAATTAAAAGGCATCTGCCAGTTCTGTGATCATTTGTGATGGTGAATGGATCTTACCCGATAAATTCACTGAAAATTAGCAGGGTCGACGCCATGTGGTCACTATAGAAAAACATGTACATACACATTTGCACAGTTTTCTTAGTTACTCTTGCAGCGTCTCTGCTTCATCTTTGTTCATTGCTGAATCATCCGCAAACATAGAAATTTTGGATAAATTTCCATCATTTACATCATTAATAAAAATTATGACTAGCAGCATCTCCAGCGCTGATCCTTGTAGCACCCCATTTACAACCTCACTCTTATCCATCCAGGATATTTGTTTTCTATGCCCACCTTATGCCTTCCGTCTCATAACCAGCTTTGAATCCATGTTAGTACCTGCTTGCTGCTAATCCCACATGCTTCCTTTCTTTGTACAAGGCCCCAACAGGTTGAAAGCCTACTGTAACTACACAAAGCAGCCACGGTTCTTCATATGAGATGTAACATAACATGGGTTTTAAAGTGGTTCAGAAGACCGTCTGTTCTAGAATCACTGAAAATTACCAAACTGCTCGCTAGTCAGTTACTGATTGAGAAACATTGCAGCGCTAAAAGGCCAAACTCCATGTCGATGCCACAAGGAACGAGGCTAACGACAGAAGACACAAGGCCGAGGCCAGAAGACACAAGGCTGAGGCTAGCAGGTAATGTGGTCAAGAAAGGCCTTAAGGCCTAACATTACTAGTGCTTACTCAAGTTTGTTTATTGCTACTTTATGCTACTTATTCTAGTTGTCATTTATCATTAATGTTATTTACTTAATAATAACAATAAGAGGTACTTGAAAATTGCATTTATTTTGTATAATAATTCAGCATTTCACTCTGCAGGTCCTAAAGTAAACAACTTCAAACTAGCCATAGATTTACACGGTTACATTATCTTCTTATGTAAAACAGAGGTATAAAAATATAGAATAAATAGCCAGTGCACATATTAATTGTTAATAACTTGAAAAAACTAGATTTAAAATCTTTTCTACTCAGAAAGTTTTCAGTAACAGTATTGGAAAATATCTACATGTGCACATAACAAAGTTTCACAATAACAACAACAACAATACTGGGACAAGGCCTTTTACTCAGAGATCAATCAATTTACACTCCTAACTTTATTTGTTAGTTCCCGAGGGATCATTTTTACCTCAGGTAAAAAAATAAGAATCACAATAACAGCCTTTAATAGCTCCTAGCATAATTCTTTGTTCCCAAGGGATTACACTTACCTCGGGCAAAAAATTAATAATAATTATTATTATAATAATAATAACAGGGAATAACAGGGAAACGACATTCTTCTAACATGTACCAGTATCTAGCTATAACCATCCAGTGTTTCAGCGGCATGCCTTTCCTCAGCATCTGTGCTACCAAGACAGACATCACTGCAAAAAAAATAGCTGTCTGTAATTTTGTAATCCTGATCATATGTACTTTGGACAAAATAATGACAACAGCAGTAATAATAATAATAAAATAATAATAAAAATACCCTCAGCATAAGATTTCTGCTTTCCTAATCTACGTGTGCATTAGCACTCAGGCTGATGGACACTTTGCTGTGAGAATTTCCCAATTTCTCCTTTTCCTTAACATTGCCCCTGGTACGGTTCTGCATAGACTGTGATCAGATCGGTGTTTCTGGTATTTCAGCTTCTAGAACCTTGCCATGCTGGATAAGAAGCGGAGACCCAGACCACTTGGAGTGGCTGATTGGTCGGTCGGCTAAGTCACATGTCCGATTCACCAGTTCATTAAACATTTCTGGTATGTCAGCGTAAACGTGGTGACCTGCTCCTTTAATGACCTAAAGAAAAGAATTTTATTATTTAAGTAGATTGTAAGACAATGCTCCCTGCTCCTTGTATAACATGAAGAAAACATTTCAATGAGTTAAGCGCGATTATATAACAATGTTCCCTGCTCCTTGTGTGACATGAAGAAAACATTTCAATGAGTTAAGCAGATTGTGAGGCAATGTTCCCTGCTCCTTGTATGACATGATGAAAACATTTCAATGAGTGAAGCAGATTATATAACAATGTTCCCTGCTCCTCAAGTGACTTGAAGAAAACATTTCAATCAGTTAAGTAAGACAATGTTCCTTGCTCCTTGTATTACCTGAAGTAAATAAATCAATCAGTTAAGTAAACTGTAAGCCAACGTGGTGGACTATTCGGCACCATGCTGGCCTGTCATCCAATGATTGTGCATTTCACCTGCTAACAGGCTTTTGTGTAAGAACCCTGGACAGGTTGTTAATCCACACTTATCTTACACCTCAGATTCAGACTGACTAACATTGAAAGCAAAATAAGTGCAATAAATGAGTAAATAAAAATAAGTGAAAACTGACATACGATTTCTTCAAAGTAGAATCATCAAATATAAAAAATAATAAAATATAAAAAATACTTTAAAATAAATAAAGAAAAACATGCATGACAAGACAGATGGGTCAGTAAATGAGCATCCATGTAAGTTGGGAGGTTAAACAAAGGTTTCCTGTTGCTGAATTATGTTTCTGCTTCAGCCAAAAACTTCACCCTAAACCATCCTTCTGAAGAATTTACAGAGGCATGTAAACAAGTCTGTTATCTACAACACAAAAATATGAATTGCTCAAGAAGCAAACGCATTTACACAAATCCAAGACCCACAGAGGTTAAGTCCAGGGGGACAAGCGCCCCCCATTTGAGTCTAATACAGAGGTTAAGCCCAGGGGGACAAGCGCCCCCCATTTGGGTCTAATACAGAGGTTAAGCCCAGGGGGACAAGCGCCCCCCATTTGGGTCTAATACAGAGGTTAAGCCCAGGGGGACAAGCGCCCCCCATTTGAGTCTAATACAGAGGTTAAGCCCAGGGGGACAAGCGCCCCCCATTTGGGTCTAATACAGAGGTTTAACTTTGTTTTTATACCTTAACATCAACCAAGGAGTTTGGCCGCTGGTACTGGACCTGGTAGCCAACGCTGTAGTCAACCCACGACCGTGATCCGTGAATCAGGGTCATGCTCAGCTCTGGAGCGATGTTGTTAATCCTTGGCATGATTGGAAACTTGGCCCAACCAAACTGGTGCATCATAGTCTTAAAGGCCACCTCTCCACTACAGTAAATAACAACAATGCAACATTGTTTCAGTGCCTGAGAAATAACAGTGCAATAAATGAACACAGCCAAAAGTCCAGCAGCTGAAGGTTCAACAACTGATCATGGCAATGATACCGAATGTTGCAATGTTGCAAGTCATAAGGTTTCCATTTCAGCATTCCACACAGCTGCCCCAAAGAAATGGAACCAACTACTAATATTTCTCCAAGCTCAGACTCTTTCTTCCTTTAACAAATGCCTCAAAACTCATTTCAAACACCCAGATACCTAAGTGCATAATCACCTGGCAACTGACTAACCGCGCCTGAGAATCACATTTCTGTGTGACCTTGTGAGTGCTAAAAATGTTCATAATTACAATAATGCTAACTTTCACTAACCAGCATTTCAATATTTCTACCAAATAATTTTTAGCACTTCCATACTTGTGCTAACCACACACACTGACTTGAATGCGTCTAAATTTGACACGCAACCAGTTGATGCCTAGTGCATTAGAAACTGGCGCTCTAGAAGTTTCTAATTAATAATAACATATTCAGCATCTCAGTATTTTTACTAACCTTGGATACTGAGCATTACAGTGATAGATGTAGTCAGCAATTCGGTTATCAGTGTAAAGGCGTTCATACTTCCTGATAAGGTCTGACCGCAGCCTAGCCACAAGCGAAGGCCCTAAAATACATAATGGTAAATTAGTATAATACATATAATAATTCATTCTGAATGTTATCACGATGGAAATATTTTTCAATAATAATTACCATTTTGAAAAATGTCAAAACTTACTGACCTCTCAGCTACTTGAAATCCCACATAACCCGAGCATATGGCATTCAAGATGTATACGTACATAGACAGGTAGGCAAAGGGACAAATTATGTATATATGTATGTAATTATGTACGCATCTATTTATGTATGTGTGTATTTACGTACGTATGTATTTATGTATGTATGTATGCATCTAAACATTCAGTACAGTGCCTTTTAAGTACTTCTCAAAAGTCCTGTGCTCGCTAGCTTAGAGGTCATCCATAAAGGACATCAGCAAATAGGACCTAATATAGACCTCTGCCCTCATCTGCATTTGGCATTGCTCTCCCCATTGCCTATGCGGGTGTCCACACTCCAGCGGAGGACTAAGGCTTGGATTAGGCTACCCTGTTGATGCTGCAGAGCTAACTGTGCTACAGGGTGGGGCACTTTGATACTGCCACGTCCAGCCAAGGGACGCTAAGTAGATCCAATGCGGTAAAGACTATCTGCTGTCTGACTGAAGTTGGCGTTTAAGGCATGGGCTATACTGAAATAAGTGAATGTACCAAATTCAGATGCTACTTCCACATTGTGCATAACCCCAAACCCTTGTCCACATTTGTCTGCAATTCAGTGATCCTTACTTCCTGTGTTTGTGGACATCCTTAATGCACGATCCGCTAAAAGGTGCTAAATTCATTACGAATGAAAACTTTTTCAGCCACCACTAGTGGGTACTTGCACACATGTACAGCCCAACCAACAAGGTCCCCATTCAGAGATGACAGCTGACAAAGTTCTCAACTTGAATATGGTACCCTTACCCCATGGACCTGCTGCTCTGAGTGGAGCAAAAGGGTTGAAAGGCGCGATGACAGTCGCGATTACCCGAACGAACATTGGCAGCTCCCTCCGCATATCAAAATCTACCGGCTGTTCTGGAAGTCCCCATGGATCGACAAGAATGAGGTGCTTGATGTGCTGCGGATAGCTCATCGAGTAGCATGCAGAAAGATATCCACCCAAGCTGTGCCCGAGCAGAATGATCTTTTCCAGGTTCATCGCTTTTCGCCACTCCTCGATCGAATCAACAAACTCCTGCTCTGCCACAGTTGGGTCGCTGCTGAACTTGGTCCGCGAACTTCGACCAAAGCCAAGCAAGTCTAAGGCATAGACAGGTCTGTTCTTAGAAAGGCTGTCAAGATTCAGAACCCAGAGACCAACTCCTGATCCCATTCCATGCAGCATAACAAGAGGCGTGTTTGTAGATTTTGTATTCAACGAAACTGTCCAGATTCTTTTTTGGCCGTTACATATTGGCACATAGCGACTTTCAAGCGGCTGTTTCAAACCTATCAACAAAAAATCAATTCAAGAATAAATAAATCAATTAATGAATTAATGAATCGATCAATGAATCATCACTCAATGAATCAAATCAGTCAATTGAGTCAATCAACCAATTCTTAATTCAATCCATCAATGAAGCAGTCAATCAATCAAAGAATAAGTTAATCAATGAATCAGTCAATCAATCAAAGAATAAGTTAATCAATGAATCAGTCAATCAATCAAGGAATAGGTCAATCAATTAATTAATTAATCAGTCTATCAAAGAAATAATCAATAAAGAAGATAGTCAATCATATCAATAAATGAAATCAATCAATCAGGGAATACTTTACGTATCATAACTTTGGATAGTGACTCATAAAATTGTTTCAACAAATCTATAAGGTTACGTACAAATTATACAGATAATTTGTTTAAAATAAATTCATTAGCAAAAAAATAACCCAATCAACAATGATCAACAAGAAGACGAATGAATGAATCAGCTATTAAATCAATCAACAAATGCATGAGCACTCTTTATCAAGCCACTCATCATACAGTTGTTACAAGTACCTTACTCACTTGTGAAAAGAAAGCATACTAACCCGAGAAAAGTTTCTGCTCAGCGAAGGCAAGTATCGCTAAAGAGGTTCTTTTCCAGCTTAAATAGGGTGCAACCTTTGTGCTCCACCACCTGTACAATAAAATCCACAAGAATGCCATCATACCATACCAGAATTTTATAAGAGCACAACCATAAA
The DNA here is from genome assembly GCA_964023275.1 of Norana najaformis. Taxonomy (NCBI): domain Eukaryota; kingdom Metazoa; phylum Annelida; class Clitellata; order Crassiclitellata; family Hormogastridae; genus Norana; species Norana najaformis. The sequence goes on along the minus strand of OZ029924.1, from coordinate 9,583,473 downwards.
GTAGGACCTAAAAATACCTACTTTGGACCCCCTCCCTTCCTCTCAGTCCAAATTTTTCTCCATTTGGTATTACTATCAACTACCAACCTCTATAGAACCAGGTCTAAAGCAAAAGGCATCAGCCAACGGTGCACTAAAACTCAGCTGTAATCAGGTCAACAGCCAGAAGAGGCACTCAACAGGGAATAAATCTTCTACTGAGACCAAAATGACACAAGTGACTGAGCAGAACAGACATATGCAAGGAAAGAATTCCAAAATTTAGGTTCAGCAGTCCAAAAAGCTTCATCACCAAGAACAGTTCTAGTCATCCATAAAACAAGAGAAAAGAAGTCAGATGACTCAGTTGAAAGCTTTAAGTCTACGAAATATTAATTGATCTTAACTACTGTGGCTGGCTAGATTTCAACGTTTTACATACTATCAGTCCCAATTAAAACAGATTTAAGCATAGGGGCCATATGCTCATATCTAGAAGTATTCATTGTGACTCTAGCCAACGACTTCTGAACTCTCAGGTTTCCACATGTTTGGCTTTGTGATACCAGTAAGAAGTGGGTTGCAGTTATCAAGCCCATTAGTAACCAGTTGCCAAAGACATCCTTGAAAACACAGAGGTATAATGCTTAATTTTGCATATGTCATGAATATGCATATACAACAACTTACTGCTCTGTCTATTAATACTTATCACATTGGGCAATTTTGAGACTGCTATGCATCCCTAAGGCTGAAATTAAACAGCCGCTAACACCAATCTAATCTCATCTAATGACTTCTAATCTAATCTAATCTAATGACTTCTAATTGTCGTTATCACAATGCCCAAAGCCTCAATCGATGGTCATTCAAATGAAATTGTAATAAAAAATCATGATCCATCCGAAAAGCTAAGTCGAGTTAAGAAAACCAGATTTTAGGCTATAGCAGGTAAGCAATGCCCATGCATTCGAGTACATTTTGCTGAATATGTTATCACCCTACAGTACTTGCAAATCAGTATTATTCAAAGACAGCTCTTTAATTTTTGAAAGTTGTATGCATGTTCTATTCTTTAGCAACTGTTGTCATTCACACATGACAACTTCAACACCTACACACCCCAATGACGCAAGTGTATTGACAAAATTGCAAAGTCATGCAGACCTGGCAGAATGAAAGGCTGAACTTTGTCAATTATGAATGACAATACAGTGTAATGTATGTAGGTGTGTACCTGAATTTTTATATAGCATCTTTTAAGTATCTCTTAAAAGTGCTATAATGTAATACAATTTAAAGTAATAAGATTTACACAGCACAGCTTCAATTATATACACCTATATAGTTAGTGTCCAAAAAGGCTGTATCGTAGACACGAAAGCAGCATTGAAAGCATTCAGTTAGTTATTGGGTTTTGTAGTCATGCTTGTGCTTCAATGGGGAAAAGATCCATCCACTTGGGAGGTGCACCACTCCTCAGGAACAACGAAAATAAAGTTACCTGAATTAAGACTGTCTAAAAACAGTACACCTTGTGATCTTCCAACTTATTCTTCTCCTCTTAACAGGTTTATTGGTTTCCTTTTCTTGCGACCCTATGTTCTCGACTCCGCTCATTTTTCAATGAATTAATCGGGCAAGAACCTTCCTTCACCGCATAAATCAATATCCTCTGGGCGGAGGTCTTGTCGTAAAGTCCTAGTAGCGGTATTTGCTGGAAGACAACGTCGGTTCGTAACTTAATTATAGTGATTATATTACTGTAGAAGACTCGAGAAAAAAGTTACGCTTTGGTAAAAACAATACGATTAATTATCATTCAATTCCAATTCTGTAAACAGCGTGACTTGCAATATTTACAAGTCGTAAAAATATCCCCAAAAGTAAGATAACTCACGTTGGTGTTTTATCAAACGATGCGAGTTCTGCTTCTGCCATACTGCTCTGTCTTGTTATGATTTTTGTGGCGAAAGTTTCAACAGTTATACGAAAACTTAAGGCAACTTTAGTTAAAACCATTTGTTATATAACAGCGCACCAGAGCTTGCCTCACCCATTGCCAGCTGTTGCTATTTACAGCAGCTGCGCACAGACGATCACGGGGACATCATGGATAAAGCCAACTATGAATATTTATGACAATCAATGAATGCTGATGAGTTTTGTGACGTCTTTGCTCGTTACCTATATGAGACTTTGGCTTTGTTATCGTCGCTGGGTTGCGATCTTAAAATGAATCTGAGTGCCCCGAGTAAACCCGCTCGTGTTCCAGGATTCGATCTATCGCAGAAACTACAGCCGATTTTGAATTATTACAAACGTGAAAGTTATTCTGTTGACAATTTTTCTTCTATGAAATGTGCATGTGAACTGCTAGTGAAAACTTAAAGTAACCAACTTAATCGTCGACACTGCAATGAACATATTTCCGACCATTTAATTTCCTGTAATTGAGTGGTGAGTCGGTCTAATTGACACCGAGCCGATATCGCGGTATTCAGAAACACCGAAATCGATACCGAAGTCGGCATTCAGAAAACCGGAAAATAACAAGAAACGAATAAAAGAACGACAAAAGTGAAATGTCGGTATACACAGAACGCAAGTATTATCAATTTTGGTATTAGTACTATAATTTTTGTATCTGTTGATTAAGCATCGAGCGACGGCGCTGAGTATTTGTGAATGAGGAACTAGCTCAAGGTAGCATTGAATACAGCATTTCAATAAGTTGCTTCATTAATTGCTTCTTTTCTTATGACTCTTCGTATACAGAACTACAGAAATCTAAGAACTGATAACACATGCGGTTAAACACATAACATACTATTTTAATTATAACATAAAATTTTGTTACAGTAAAGCAGCTTTGACACTGTTGGCCTGCAACATTTGGCGAAGTGTAAGCTTACATTGCACAACCGCAAAGTCGGAATACACTTAATAGGCCTACATTAAGAAAACAAAACATTTTAAAAGCGAAAACCGCTATTTTGCGATATTTATAAAAAACGAACCGAGCCACCTTTGAAAATACTGAGAAAAAAGCTGAAAACCGATAGATCTACTGATTTAAACAACTGATACCGATCCAGCTCTACTTTAATTGCCACTTTGCGTTTACTTTCTTATTTAAACCAGTCAACAGGTAAAAATGTTGACAACCGTAAGTCATGTGAAAGTTGAAAGGCAATATATAGGCCTAAAGGAATTTCCAATTATCCCGAAGCTTAGCAAGTCACTAAACAAATTAAAACAAGCTGCAACTGTCAAAAGTCCTTAACGGACAGACAAACATTTTCCGGCTTAATTATGTGGGCTCTACTCCCTTCTTTACACCTCCCGATGTTCAGAACGGATCTACTCCGCTGTCCTTTGGTCTTAGGTTCGGAATCCATGAAGGTCTTTCTGTTGTGTAAGTAAGGGCCCCTTCCAGTGCTATTTGTTGGTCATATGCAAGGAATCCGAAGTGGTCCTTGCGTCGTGCATCGGCAAAGTAGTTACCTGGGAATTCTAATCGATTGCATCTTAGGCGTATTCTGATAAATATCAAAACAGGCGCCATCTGTAACTAATGAAGCGTGTCCAAACCATCGTATCTATTTATCATAAATTATCAACAGATATCAAACACTTTGTTGATATAAACTGGTGCGGTAGTAACTATCGTTCTACGGTTTGTAACGGAAAATAAAAATACTGTATTATATTAATAATAATTAATGCCATATAACAGTAACTTGTGGTCTTGTGCGCGTCTATTTATAGGCTGATCGCGTCACCGACCGACTTAGGATATGCAAATTAAATCGAGGTCAGCCTCGTTTCGGATTACATAAATATCAGCTGACTGTAGAGAAACTAAACATTGCGTTCGTAGATTTCTCTTATTAGGTAGTAAGTTACTAATTTGTGACATTTTTCAGTTTTCAACGTCCGATTGTCTTAAACGTCAGAGTAAATCAGTAAATTGTAAAATGGATGATGTGTTTGTGATGCAAGGCGTACTTGCTGTTAATCGGGGCAAACTATAGTAGGTGGGGCATGGATTGTGGTAAGTATGTGCGTGATACAAACAGCGACGAAGATGTTTAAATTCAATTTCAAATGAGATCGGATCCGAAGAAAACGCTAGCGCGCAAGAAGTGTGTTATTAGTCAGAAACCATATAGTCTAAGGACTTTTAGAAGTTTGACAATGGGGACTGTGTTTATTCATATATTCATCGTTTTTAGCTGAGACAGGCCTAGAATAAAGCTTTCACGGCAATTGTTAAAATTATTCGTATTCCGTGTAAGCTATCTTTCTGTATGTCTTCAAAGACTTTTGGTGCTAACTTTAGGTACAAATATGGGTATTGTGTTATGGCACTATCGAAGTTTTTACAGAAGTACCAATGAGTGTTCCTATAAGACATTTGTACTGTTTTAAATTCAGTCCATCAGCTGAATTTTATTCAGGTTTTGTCAGTCTTAACCTGCAGCCAGCACCTTTTGTCGAGTTTTGACCAGCCAGATTAATTTCTGATTGCCATTCACTGTTAGATCAGATTTTAGGTTTAATTGTGGCATCATAGAATTAATCAGAATTAAGAATTTACTAGGTGCCTCAAATGCCTTTTGTAGCAGAGAAGACAGTGTCCAAGTTATATCTTCTTGGCAAGAGAAAGTTGTTTTATTGTAAATTAAATATTGTCTGAAATAGGTTTTTAGGAATTTCGATTTTTCGAGTGTAAGACCAAGCGATGATCAGCAGATTCACCCACCTTATCTATGGACGATCCTCTGCTGATGAGGACTCACAAACCGCTGCTGATCAGTTGAATACCGATTCGGCGCTTCTGACAACCTCACCTGCAGAGAACGATGAATGGCTTATTGTCGACAGATCAGGTGCAAATTCATTTATTAACAGTATTACTAAAAAACACAAGTCTTCCAATGCAGAACACCTGCCCATGGCACTCAGTTCAGCATAATGTCTTTTCTGGCTTTTTCTCCATAGTCTTGTGGTCAGGCCTTCTTCTTCTTGTTGATGTTTTTCCATACAATCTCATTCTTATCGAAACTAAACAACCTGTTTTTGTTCTTATATTATTATCTGCCAGATAACACCAGCATTCTATAGACATTCACCAGCGTTTCTTTAAACATTCATGACTGGCTTGTCTTCCTGGATTCTGACCTGCTACCAAAACTGATCAAATAACCTTGCATTTGTGGGCTTGATTTGATATAGTGCCAGTGAGTGGTTGTATTTTGTTTAACTTTCGTGCCTGTGCTTGTTGTGCCCAACAATGTTTATTAAAAGTACTGGATTGATACAGTTTTGGCTATTGGCCTATAACTGATGGTGAATTGAGTGCGACTTCCAGCTAGGCAGAAAGAATTTTGTTTACAGTCAATGCACAATTCATCAAATTTACAGAATTTTTTCAAAAAATCTGGTGTATGGCCACAAGATATAATGATGCATATAGTTTTGTATATCAATTAACTCAGAAGTCCCTTTGCAGGTTTGAAATAATTTTTTGTTATTGCTGAGGAATCAGTGTCTGATTGCAAGCAGTTTAGATGTCCTCTGCCTATATGTCCTCTGCCTATATGTCCTCTGACTAAATTGAGAACTCTACAATAAGGCAGTCAATAGTTGTCTATTTAATAACAGCCTGCTTCCTGTCATGGCTAGGTTGATACACATACCTTTTCTCGATAATTGAAGATTGTGTTATCATTTGCTGGGGCTGGGCTGGGAGCTATTCTGAGTAGTTTCTTGATGAGGTGCTATATAAATGATTAAATTAATTTAACGAACCACCTAACTGAAGATGCCGTTGGCTTTTAACAGTCTTAAGGCTGACACATGTTAATGTACTAAGTAACACCTTCTAAAACTCCTCTTTTCTCATATGCTGTCTTTTGTCTGTCCTAACTGAGTGACGATACAAACTCTTAGCGGCCAATAGCAATAATCAATAACTATAGACTGAAATCAATGGTTGTGTCCTGTTTAAGACATTCAGTGCTTAAAATGCTGTCATATTTTGACTCACATAATATATAACCTCGCCAGCTTTCAAAATCAATGCTTAAACACTTTTAAAGTAGAACAGAATAAATAAATAGCGTAGTTTATTGTACGTAACCTATTTATCTGTGGTAGATATTTGCCACCTGTTGCAGCCGTTGCCACCTGTTGCAGCCGATGTCAACTGAATGTTTTAATAATAATCTTGCTCTTTGCTATGACTAATCTTTCGAAGCAGAGCAACATTGTCAGCATAGGATTTGAACATTTATTAACTTTGATTTGTAAAGTAGCTTCTTTAAAATAGTTTCAATTTCTTTTAAGTAGTTTCAAAGATTTTTTGTTATCTTTTCAATTAATTACCACATAGGGAAGAATTCAGTGAATTGGTGCAGTTTTGTGTAGTTTGTTTAAATGCATTTACTCCGTTAGTAGTGCTATACCCAACAATTTTTGTGTACAGTCTACACTACAGTGCCTGATTTTATTAAACATTTAAAAAGTGGAATTTCAAAAATTTTGAGAATTGTTTTGCTCTGATCCCCTGCATTTGAAGTTAAATGATTTGCACTGTGCTTAAAAGGTACTATTAAGTGTCTGTGCATACATAAATACATACATACACACATACATACATCCATGCAGTCATACATACAGTAATGTTCTAGTAGTAATGATGATGATGATGACAACTTTCAGATTGTGAGACACATGACACCACAAACGATCCACTAGAGTCATTTGGCGAAGTCCAAGAACCTTCACAGCAACTCATCCTGAGCTCGACTTCGACCCCAGTCAAGTCAGAGTCATCGAACACATCTGGGTCAGAGGAGACGTCTGATTTTGAGCGTTTCCGTGGCCCATACCTCTCCATGCAGGACTATGATCCACAGAGTGACACAGCTCTGAGCGACGTCTCCTCGCAGCCAGAGCACGTCACGCATCCAAGCCTTGAAGAGTGCTGGATCGTGACACCGCCACCATGCTTCACTGCCAGCGAGTCAACTACAGAAACAGTCGAGATGCACCCACTTGAGAACCTACTTATTGAGCACCCAAGCATGTCCGTCTACTGGCCACGAAATCGGCTCAACCTGGAAGCGGGTCATGACCTGGAATTCGCAGATGAGGAGCCAGTGTCACAAGGTCAGACACAGATGGCTCAGGTCAGTGAAGAAGATGGTGTTGCTGAGAATGTGGTTCAAGCAGGTTGTGTCACAGACAGCGTGGAGAAAGTGTTTTCGCCATGTAGGTATCAGTTGTTAGTTGCAGGTGATATCAACGAAATATTTTCTTACCATTTTCCCTTTAATTTTCTACAAGACCACTATATTCAAATAGCAGAAAGATCATTGCACAATGCTTCACCAACTGAAAGCTTGCTCTCCACCATGCCACCAACCAGTAATTCTTCATCCAATATGCAGCCTGAGGCTGGCAGCGTGGTGTTGAACATGCAGCCAAGGGACAATGCTTATTCTTTTGTTACACCACACCGCGTCAGGTTGACCGCAAATCGGCTGGGAAGCTACTTGGGTCTGTTCGTTCGAGGAAATCATACGCTTGAGGAACAGAAGGCTCAAAAGCAATCAGCACGGCAGGAAAACTCCCGCAAGGTTCTCGAACACCAGAATCGGGTCCGTGAGTTTGCATCGTGTGGAAAAATTCGGCAGCGCAAAGACAGGATGGGGTGCCCCAGCGGTCGTAGCAACAACAGGAAGTGCTAGACTGATCTGATGTCTTCAGATAATAGGAAATGTGTTTCTCTATCGCAGGAATCTGACGTTCTTCTTGTACTTCATAAGAAGGCGCAATTCTCAGTTCTAGGCAATTATATTTATGAAATTTTGCACATACTCATTTTTGTGATGCTTATTGAACAATGCAAAATTCCTTTGAGAGTAGTAGCAGTTGCACGATGAGATGGTGATGACAGTAACTATGTTGATGATAATGGTGAAAAAATGATGATAGTAAACATTGTTACATCTTTATTTTTATAGATGCATTATTATTATTGTTATTATTATTAATATTGCATTTGTAGCAGTGAAGTTGAATAACATTTGCGACAAGTCGTACAGTGTTTGATATGTATTTGGTATTTCAACTCTTTCATTGCTGTTGTCATCATTTCTCTTGTGTTTATCTTCATCTTATCAGTCAACTGCTACTGCTTGGTGAAGCTTCTTAGTTAAAACTCCTTCACAGTGAATGAGGAAGTGAGTTTTGTCTTCCTGTGAGAGATTGATAAAATTGTGTGGCATTTCTATATTAACTGCACATGCAAATTAGTCAAAGTGTTTTTGAAGAATTAGTCAGTTTGTTAAGTTTTTTATTTGACTTTCTTGATCTTGGCTTTGGCACAATGTTAAATCTGGTCTGCCTTAAACAACATTTTGATATCTAGCAGAACTGTTTGCTGGGTAGATTCTAAGCTCAGAGGAAGCCTTCATGTACCGCATTCGAGTTGCCATAGGACAGATCACTTGTGCTGCAGGGAGCTTGAGGCTGGTTAAAGACATTTTAATATTCTGACTTAGCACTTTGTAGTATGAATAATTCTAGCACTTTGTAGTATGAGTAGTAGTAGCACTTTGTAGTATGAATAATATTAGCACTTGTGTCGCATCATTCGTGTATGTATCAACTTCTTTTGTTGCAAAGATAGTTCACTGGTAAGTTTAGTTACTTTGTTAGATCTGATAAAAATTGTGCTTGTTATCATTAAAATTGTGATTATAGATCTAAGGATTTTTCTATGATTATGATCATGTGAAGCTTGTTAAATGACTGTCTGCATGATCTTGTTGATGATCACTATTATTATCACGTGATTGTTGTCATTATAATCATCGCAAACATTATGATTAGAAGTGGTATGATTTTAGGTGATTTTAGTCTTGGTGTGAAAATGATGACTTAGTTATGAATTGTAGAAATTAATTGCTTTTATTTTAATTGTTTGGATTATTATTTGATTAGCAGTTTTAGTCCGGGTTTTGATTGGTCCGTAGAGCTAGTTGAGTTTCTTCTTGGTTGCTTTGATTGTCATTTGACTGTTAGATAGGTGGTTTTTAATCAGTCTGTAGAAGGAGTTGATTCATGCTTAAGGCTTTTCAGCCCATATTTGTTCAGCTGGCATTCTTTATCTCTCCAGAACTTCTGCTTCAATATTTGGAAATCTTTTAAGTTTATGGTGTGGTTAACGGTGGAATGAACGTCAAGGAATGTGCATGCAGGTTTAAAAGATCAGCAGTGCTTGGAGACCCGGTGCAAGTTTATAACATCCAGTGCTTTTGAAAAATACTAAGAGGCACTGTAAAAATACCCAGATACATATGTACATCTCTGCATACACATACATTTATACATATACAGACACATGCATCCATCCACACACATGCATGCATCTATACATACATACATTTACTGAGACACTTGCATCCATCCAGATATACATGCATATGCACACATACATGCATCCATCCAGATATACATGCATATGCACACACATACATGCATCCATCCAGATATACATGCATATGCACACACATACATGCATCCATCCAGATATACATGCATATGCACACACATACATGCATCCATCCAGATATACATGCATATGCACACACATACATGCATCCATCCAGATATACATGCATATGCACACACATACATGCATCCATCCAGATATACATGCATATGCACACACATACATGCATCCATCCAGATATACATGGATATGCACACACATACATGCATCCATACGTACATACATTAACTGAGACACCTGCATCCAGACATATATACACTATCGATTGAATTGTATGGTTTTATATATTGGTCAGTAAATTCGATCAGTAAGGTATTTAACCTGTTTTAAGATTTGCTTCACTTTACAGATGCTGCCATTTTTGTTTCTGTTGTATAACAACCGTTTTAAAACACTTATTTAATTAACTTGCACTTGAGGTGACCAAAGTGTTTGTGACTGACTCAGTGTACACAGATCAGGTTTTCTGACTGAGAATTTAACATATTAACGTGTATTATTAATTTATGATAACCTTCTATTTATTTACTTCTGTAAATTGTTAATGGTTACAAATGGACTGCATTTACATCGTACATGTAATCAAATGTCTATGTTCTTTGAAGAATTATTAAGTTATGCACCGTTTATCGACTTTCACTGTCAATATTTACATTATAATCTTATTTCCAATGCATTTGCTCATGATTAAATACGTAAAATTTACATTTATTTAATATGCAACTTCATATGTATGTATGTTGCTATATATTAATATAGCGCAATTATGTGACATTGGAAAGGCGCTGAAACATGGCTGTCAAACAGTAATGTAACAATGTGCCACTAGGGCCTGCAATTACGAGGGGAGAGGTTAGGGGGGCAGCAGAATCTGAAGGAAATGGTCCACTCAGAAATTTGAAGTATTGCTGTGTTAACAGTTATGAAAAGGTACGACTTGAGGCAGTCTGGGAGGATAAGCAAAGCTGAGTTTGTAATACATTTTGTTTTTTTTAATTGTTGCTTTATTAATTTTTTAACATGAGGTACTGTGTGATCCCTCGAGAACATAATTTGCTGCTGCAGCCAGATATATGCATATGTCTAGAAGAAACCATTCTCATCTCCACTAAGGTTTAATAATTACGATTTTGCTTTAATTAATTAATTTTTAGTATGCCCCTAGCGCTAACATGACCTTGCTACTATGATCATGATCAGTGCCAATAATTTATTGGTTACAGGGGAGCCTCCTTAATAACACCGTCTTTAGGTGCCAATGTCTAAACTTCCATGTAACGAGATCAAAATATAGAAGAAGAGTTTCTTAATCTAGCCTCCGGAGGCAGCAGTGGATATGAGTGTCGGCAATTTTCTTTGTTAACCTCGGCTTGTGAGGGAGGGTGGTTAGTTCTTTCCCTCGCAGCCTGATCTTCACTCCAGCTGTAAAACGTACACGTTTTTCTGTAGCGACCGTATGGATTCAACCCTAAAAAAGTTTGATGAATTTATCGGGGAGATCCTTCACCTGAGTTCTCCTTTGAATGGGTGCCACGCTATTAAGGCCCACGTACACGGAGACCTTAAATAGCGTGGCCTCCGAGATTCAAGTGTACGGCCAGTGTATTCATTGTATAAATGAGTTTGCTAGGGGTGTAAGTGGTACGGAAATCACAGACATCTGTCTGCCCTGGCGGGGATTTGAACCTCCAACCTCTCTGGTTGACAGTCCAGCATGTTAACCACTAGACAATCGCGCAATCCCTGTACATGCATATATTGTAGGCCAAACTGCATAGGCATATAAATATAACAATATTCGTCAGTAAACTAAACGGCGCCACTATAGAATTATACTGCTTTATGTCCACTTGATTGAAAAGTCAACTTAATAGTGTATCATGCGTCATGGTGACATGGCTTTGTCCGTATTGGTCTACTGTATCTAAAGGCGCTTTATTAAACCCCCGTCTGTGACGATTATGCTTCTGTATGTCCGTGAACTGGATATTATTTTAAAACTAAGATACAAGTGAAGTGCACTTTGCTATCGTTGTCATCTTCAGTCATCTTGAGACGGGTCTTATCCCAAACGTCGGACAAAAGTCGCTTCATATTCAGACGACGATTGCGATCCAGTCATTGCCTGCGCTGCTCTTCTTTCAGAACGATTTGAAGTTATTTGCCTGCCTCTCTCTGTCCCTGTCTCTCTGTCTATGTCTCTCTCTCGCTTTCTGTCTCCCTTTCTCTGTCTGTCTATCTCTTTCTGTCTGTCTCTCTTTCTGTCTTTCTCACTCTCTCTGTCTCTGTCTCTTTCTGTCTCTCTTTCTCTTTTTCTTTCTCTCTCTCTCTCTCATTGTCTCTTCCTTTCTCTTGGTCTTTCTTTCTTATGTTTCTGTCTTATCTGTCTCTCTTTCTGTATTTCTCTTGTCATCAAAACATCAAAATCGGCAGTTCTGTGCCGAAAATGTGCCTATTGTCAAGGTCATGCTTCAGTTGACTTGGTTCCCGTTTGATGCACACTTATCTTGTGCTCACGACCGTGTGGTGCTGCGAGGTCTTCTTCTTCTGCTACGGTAACCCAAAGGTAAATTCGTTTCGTGGACTCTGGGTCATCGACCTTTTAATCTTTGCTGATTGCGCCAGAGATTTCGAACCCGAGTCTTTATGGCTACTGGGAGCAGAAGCAAACGCTCGGGGCCACTGGCTCTACGACTAAATACTAAGGACTGGTATTTAATTTAGAGCGACAAGAAAGCAAATTCACTATATATTAATAGCAAATTTACCAATATGTCGGAAAATTTCCAACTAAATAGGTGGGGGGTCTGTTGTTGGATTGCTGTGGTCATGTTTGCGCCTCAACCGAAAGATCATTCTATCACCATATACTCTTCTGAGGACTTCTGGAATTTCAACCATGCAAGAGGCTGCAACTTGAATCTAAAATGAATCATAATTTCATTGAATGTATGGATGCTCTTCACGACAACAGCCTCTTATAGTAACGTTTTTCTTTAATTTTTAGATATGCGGCATCTCTGCACTTCTGTCCATTGAAGCGTAACGATTCCGTTCCCTACGCTGTGTCTCTGATAGTCGACAGGTGTCACCAGTCGAACAACATCCTCCGCGTTCAGAATCACTCCGCCGAACAGAAGAGACCGAAAGTCAATTACACCGTCTGCGTTTCACCTCTCATCAACTCATACAATAATTATCAGCAGCTCGTCGAAAGCGTCGAAGTTAACCGGATTTTCGGAGCACAGGAATTTCTCTTCTACAGTTTCTCCACTGACAGCGTCGTCGTTCCTTTCCTAAACAGCTACCTAGAAGAAGGCGTCGCCAGAATCATTCCATGGAATATTCCTCTTGTGGATATCCACTACTTTGGCCAGGTGGCGGCTCTGAACGACTGTCGCTATCGAAGCATGTTCCGCTCTAGATGCCTCGTGTTCACTGACCTTGACGAGTTGATTGTACCTCGTCGACACAGGACCTGGGATGAAATTGTAGGAGGCTGCTGTTGAGAAAATGATGGGAGGAGAGAAGACAGAAGTCGACTTCCTCATCTTTCGCAGTACAATGTTTCTCTCCCGATGGTTCAACGACAGTAACTGGTTACTTCCGTCTAGTGAATGGTCTTGCTTCCCAGTGGTTTTTACGTTCAGAAATACTTCCTCCCGATGCCAGCAGCTCAGTTCAAAGCCTCAAAATGCGTACGCTCTTGCTGACCGTTCGAGAGGACAAGATCTAACCTAGGAAGCTTCCCTGCAAGTATATCGCGCGATCTGCACCGCTGCTCAAGGCCGATGTTCACTTTCTCCACGACGCTTTGCAAAACCTGGATACCATGGACGTCGAACCGGGTCTGGTCCTTCTACGCCACTGGTACGAACCCTTCCTGCCTATCGATTACGCTTACCTTTACGATTACGATAAGGTCCAAGGGTGAAGAGGCGAAACGCATATCCGACCGATGCACGCACGATTTTTACGATATCTTAACGACTATGGCGAGAGAAACGCATCGGAAAGATGGGGTCAACAACTGGTCCCGATCTTCAAGATAGACGGGATGTATGTAATGTTTGTATGTTGATGGGATGCATACATGATGAGTTTTATATCAATCGATGCCATTTTTTACTGCTCACTGAGTCTCCCATGGCGCATTAATCACATACTCCAAGGTCTCTAAATGATGATCACTTCAGAGGAAGGTGTCCGTGAGTCGCCACATGAAGTACATGACCATGACGAAAGGCACTAGATGTCGCCTGACACTAGATGTCGCCTGACACTAGATGTCGCCTGACACTAGATGTCGCCTGACACTAATTGTCGCCTGACACTATTTGTCGCCTGTCTTCCATTAAGAAATAAAGGAAGATCACGATAACGCTGGATGGACAATATAAACAAAGACATAACAAGACTTGAACTAAACACGAGAAACGCGCTAGAGTTGATAAATTTTCAAAAAGAATAGAAATCATTTATTCGCACCCAACGCCGAAAAATGGCTGCCATCTGGAACCGATGATGATGACGATGATGATGATGATGATGATGTTGTTGATGTTGGTGATGATGTTGTTGATGATGATGACGACGATGTTGATGATGATGTTGTTGATGATGATGATGTTGTTGTTGTTGATGATGATGATGATGATGACTTATATAGTTGTGTTTTAATACTGAATTGGTTCTTTCATCTTTTTTTTCGTATGACTAAAGTTTACAACGCTGAATATTAACAGACAGTAACTGCGTACCAACGGGCGGTAGACCTACACCATAAGCACGACAAGGATAAGTGGACGACGGAGCCGTGCACGATTATTAATTAACTCTAAAATTTTAACCGATATCTAAAGTCTTGATTGCTTGTGATAACAAGTCCACATATGATAAAAAGGTGAAAAGGTCACTGAAAATATCCACACATGGTCACAAAATAAATACTGTCAAAATAATTATGCTAACGACTAAAATAGGTCATGAAGACTGGTCGTCTGCTTCGAAAAGGGCAAATGATTAGGTGCTGCGAAGCATACATCGAATGATGGTCAAGTGGTCAGCGTCTGAGGTGACGTTTGAGTGCCTCTGTCTCACTGCACTTACAATCTTCGTACACCAATATATGTAAGTATTAGAATCTGCGGCTGAAAGTTCAATTCCAATTTGTGATTAATATAAATGTGTGTATGAATGTATGTATATATGCATGCATGTATTTTTGTATATGAGTATGTATATCTTATGTATGTACATGAATCTATGTATGCATTCACGTATATATATATGTGTATGCATTATTTTGTGCGTACATCGTGCGTATGTATGTATGTGTGTCTATGTACGTATGTCAGTACGTACGAACCTACGCATATACACATTACATACATACGTACATACACACGCACGTGTGTATGTATGTAATGTTTGTATGTGTGTATGCTTGTATGTCTACGTGTGTGTATGTATCTGTGTATGTATGTAAGGCATATATACTTGTATATGAATATTTATCTACCGTGTTATTAGAACCTGTAAATGCGCTATATAATATGATCCTTGTTGCCAAGCAAGTGTCTGTTGTTAGCAGCCACTAGTTGTCGTTACAGCCTCCTCTTCCATCGATGTTTGTCGTATGTGAACTGAATTTCTCGAGGCCTTTCATCATTGTCTGGCCCAGCTTCGAATCGATTGATGCCGCGTGTTGGTTGCGTCGCCAATGGCAACGGCATCTGCAGCATGCACACATGCGACATCCCCGTGACATACATACAGACGCAAATACAAAGCATACGCAGACGTACATGAATACATAGAAACGCGTGCCAAAACAGGCATACAAACAGATCTGCAGACATACATACACAAACACATGCAGACAGATACGAAAATATATATGTAGTCATACACACACACAGACAGAAACGCGTGCAAACACATATGATACATATATGCAGATACACACACACACAAACTCGGGCTCCTACTCGATTGACATATGTCAGTCCGCTTGTAGTGGGTGCTCATTTCTGCGTCAAATGTCAGTCTATCACGTATATAGACACCTGACATTCAGCGTGGATCTCAACTGCAGCGGATATCGTGGTCGATAATATCTTCTACTTGGCTGAAAGTATATCACGTAGTTACTCTTCGCGCTGCCTCTTAAACATGGCCTCGAGCAGAGCAAAGAAAAACACGGCGGTGGAAATGCCTGAGCGATATCCTTAATTAGCAGATTACTACACGTGTATGCTATCAACGGAGGAGTAATCGTTGGACTTCGACTGCTTACTCACTCGCCTCGAGGACTGTGCTTCACCATCTTAGCGTGTAGATAAGGGTAAGTTAGTGTCGATGGTCCTTTTGCTGCAGTAGGTAACAATCCTAGTTAATGTGATCATAGTTAATGTGACCCTTAGTAAATATGACCCGTAGTTAATGTGACCTCAGTTAATGTGATCTGTAGTTAATGTGACCCCGGTTAATGTGACCTGTAGTTAATGTGACCCGTAGTTAATGTGACCCGTAGTTAATGTGACCCCAGTTAAAGTGACCATGGCTACGCTGGATTGACAATATAAACGAGGACATAGCAAGACTTGGACTGAACACGAGAAAAGCATTTTTAAAATCACAATTGACCATAAAGAACGGATATCGTCATTCGCACCTATCGCCGCAAAACGACTGACGTCAGGAACTGATGATGATGATGATGATGATGATGTTGATGATTATGATGATGATATCCACGACGACGATGACGATAATGATAATGATTATGATGACGATGAAGTCAAAGAGGAGGAGGTGGTGATGGTGATAGTGGAGAAGGTGGTGGAGGAGGGGTGTGCTTTCTATTCGAGTCTACACTTAGGCGGACCGAACAAATCCTTACTATTTGTATTTCGTTGCAGCGTCGTCTGTTGATGATCCCTTATATCATTAGATGTAGGCCCTATATATATGTGTATGTATCCAAGCACTTGTACAGCGCAATTATTTGGCGCTTTATAAATAGAAAAAGGAAAGAAACGAGGGGATAGTGGAGTTATAAACTCAATAGCATGTTTATAAATAACTAAGTTTGAAATAAGTTAGCGGTAGAAATTATTATTATTATTTTCCCTCAGGGAATACATAACTATTTCTGGAACTGTAATTGTTGTAACAATAACGACAACATCAACAACAACAACTACTACTACTACTCCTATTATTATTATTATATTATTATTATTATTATTATTATTGTTATTATTACTATTTATTATGTTCAATGCGTCTCAGCTCTCGACGATTACTTTGTCTTGGCCTCACCCTTGGCCTCTGTCCTGTAAATTTTGGCCTTCTTAGTCCCTGGACACGACACCAAGCCTGATAGATTGTTTCAAAGCGCGGCTAAATTTTTCGGAGTAAATAGTTTCTGAAAAGCCACCAGACCCTTCACCCTTGACTATGCACTGAGACCACAGTGAGCTACCCTCGCCTTCCTCATTACGATGTGGGGTCGACAGGCAAATATACGATATTTTTACGTGTTAACAAATTTTTACGTGTTGTTTTTTTTTTCTGATCGGGGTTCGTTCGTGTCTATGGGAAGATTTTCGTGAACATCTCTCAAGGTTTTTACCTGTCTACTGCATTTGCGCTATGACGTTGTTTGGTAAAGGAGTTTTCACTTGATAGGCTGCTGACAACTACCTTTGGGATTGAAATTGACTGATTGACTGACTGACTGATTGACTGATTGGTTGACTGGTTGATTGATCGAACAGTCGATCAATTTATTTATTGTTCGACTGATTGCTTGACTAACTCACCGAATGACGACAGACTACCTGCCTGCCTGTCTGTGTTTCTGTATGTGTGTCTGCCTATGTGTCTGTCTATGTGTCTGTATGTGTATTTGTTTGTATATGTGTGTCTGTATGTATGCATCTGTCTGTGCGTCTGTATGTGTGTTTGTCTATGTGTCTGACGATATGTCTGCCTGCGTGTCTGCCTGCGTCTATCTGCGTGTCTGTATGTCTGTAGTTTCGCGTTTTCTGAACTCACTCAGTGACACATGAAGTTCAACAGTTGGTGAGTCATGAATGATCAGATATCAGGTGCTCACACCAAACACCAAACACCAAACACCAAAGTCCCTACGTCGCTCCACCAATTTATGACGGATGCCTCGAGTACAGTTTGTCCCAAGAGTAAATTGGATACTGCTTGCCTTATCTTTTCAAGGTATGCGATTTACCGTTCAGTGAGTGCGTACACATGTAAAAATACTGATTTCGAGCGTAATGTCCGTATTTTTAACGACAGGTTTCCAAGTGAAATTCGAAGACAATTTTTGTCTTCTTTTAAGTCGAACCTTATTCGTTTAACCTGCTAACATTTCAGACGTGTATTAAGCCGAACCAGAGGCGGCGTAACTTTGGGGTAGAAAGTGGAGGTCAGCAATTTTCACCCCTCCTTTCCCCTTTCTTTGACGCAATAAATTGTTGTTGGACTAAGAGTATGAAAAGTCACTGAAGAATGCCAGGTTCATTAATAACTTAATGATCATGTTTATTTCGTGTTATGAAAAAGTGGAGGTACGATAATTTCGAGATATAATTAAGTTTTGACGTTACATTTTTATGTTATGGACTTCTTTTTCATCTTATGATTTTCATATTGCATAGTTAATTTTAAAATTTTAAAAAGACAAAATTAACACTATAATTTTTAAATTGAAATTATTAAGCTGCAATTTCATGCTGAAGTCAATAAATTTGCACAGTATGCTTTATTATTTATTTGTTTATTTACAACATTTATTAAGCGCTGTAAATCTAAATCTGAGGCGTGGATGAATGTTCGCTGGCGTCAAAACTGGAATTTTTAAAAATTTTAATGTTATACATACATAGTACATACATTTTCATAGTACGCTTCTCTAATGCAGCCTTAATGTTCCGTGATGTTAACGTTCAGAGGTGTTAATCGCTAATGTTGGGCCTTTTCAAATTAATTATTTTTTCAAAGTACAAGTTATAATTTTTGGCAAATTACAAATTTGGTGCGGCCACTATTCAAATTACAATTTTTACAACTTGAAAATTTCTAAATTACAAGGTTATACTACAATTTCGCGTTAAAATGTGTATATTTTCTCAGTGCACTCGACTTATTACGATTTTCATGCCACCATTTTTATAGTGAATGAATTATTTTCTGACAGAACCTTGTAGCATGCAGATGTGTATCGTTTATCGCTGATATTGTGAGTAGTTGATTCCTAGGCCTATCGTTTGTAGGTTGATTGTGAGACGCCAGGTGGCGCTTCTCTTAATTTGCAAGAAATAATTAAACCCGTCAAGTTGAATTTAAACGTGTCTTTGTCCAAAGATGTACATGCACACGTATGCTATACGACACAGGTTCCTGGTGGACGCTGTGCAAATGCCAAGATTTTTGTATGGTCGTATGTGTATGAGTTATGCATAGGTATGTATGTATGTATGTATGTATATATGTATGTATGTATGCATGTATGTATTGTATGTATGCATGTATGTATTATGTATAAGACTGCATCTTCTCAAAGCCAGTGGACAACAGTTATTGTATGTATGTATCCAGGCACTTGTATAGCGCGTTTTAAGCAACTCACAAAGGCGCTGTGATGCGTATGTATGTATGTATGTATGTTGGACGCATGCATGCAAACTCCACAAGTGAGTCATCCATATGTAACAATTTGAGCCACTCATACTTTTTAAGTAGCTATGGATTACGCAGTAGTATAAATTCAGTTTCGAGAGATTAAGAGATTATGGTTTTTAGCTGCCATCCAAGACTGAATCTTCTCAAAGCCAGTGGACAACAGTTGGACAGATGAGTGGCAGGACAAACTGCGAAAAGAAATGTAAATTGAGCATCAGTTGCACAGATATGATATTCTCGTAAATGATTATCAAGTGCTGTGCGTAATGGTATGGTATATAATGTAAACAAACGAGGATGTGTGTATGTATATATATATGTGTGTGTGTGTTGTGTATCTTTGTGTGCATGAAGGAACGTACATTCATATATGTACGTATGTCTTTATGTAAGTATGTAAAGTATGTGTGTGCGTATATGTAAACATACGTATGCAAGTAAGTATAAGAATTTGTAATTTTGTATGTATGTATACGTATACATTTATACATGAATGTACGTACGTACGTATGCGCGTTTGTATTTATGTAGCTATGTATGTAGGCCTACGCATGTACATACGCAAAAAAGAAACGCAAACACATGAGAACGCAAGTATGAACAAAGATGTACGTCAGCATAGGTATTCAGGTACAGGTATGCAGGTAGCTGAGTGATTAGGTGGTTTGTAGATGCAGGTAGCTAAACTATAGGGTATATATGTATATTATAAATACATAGTTATGCAGGAATTTGAATGGATAGATTGGTTTTAGTGTACACAAGTTGACGAACTGTAGACGTACTTATATGTGTAGATATATGTGTAGATTATTTACAGGGCACAAATCAACAGATTTCAACTCAGTACAATACGCTACGATACGATGCAATGCAATATAATAAAATTCGATACAATACAATGCAATTAAAAGCAATACAGTGCAATGCTACATACGCGGAGAGTCTAACGCCTCCGTTGGATGAATCATAGGCGGTCACTTATACGGTGGGGTGTATGAACGTCATGCATGAATGTTCCTAAGTCGTTGCCAGAGTGTCCTAATTATAATCACAATAGCAGAGTCACTCTGATTAATTATTTACATTTATGCTAATACACGAGGTGTCTCGAAAGCAAGAGGAAGCGCGTGGTCTGTACTATACATGCGTTGTGTACCTGTCCTTTTCGTATACGACCATAGAACTTGATTGGAGCGGAGCTGATGTGTTGGGCATGAAAACGATGACGCTGCTACTGCTGTACATATTAATAGGACACAGTGGCAACGGCTTAAGGGCATTCACATATGACGTAGGTTTGCTCCAGTGAGGCACCGTTCACACACCGTTGCACATTAGCGATGATGTGATTTGAGGCAGGCCTTCGATAATTCCTAACGAAGTCTGTGTTTGTCTGTTCAACAACAGGAACTCGTATACGAACGAATTTGGTTTCAAGGTAACTCCATACATACAACCAATCGACATCTAGCATGTTTAGCCTTCACTGTTTGGGGCACGGTAGCATATTGGATAGAGCGCTAGGCTTGTAATGCGAAGAGTACGGGTTCGAGCCTCCTCCGAGACGGTTACTGTGTAGGGATCTTGAACAAGTCCTTAACTCACAAATGCTCGGCGGCATCGATTGATGCTCAGTCATTAGATAGTGGCGCCTAATAATTGCTCAAATAATAATAACTATTCTTCAAACACTCTGAAGGAAGTGCGATTCAATTTCTGGCTTCTAAATGAAACATTTCCTTGTGTTCACGCGTTTGACAGGATAAGTCAAGGTTAGAATCTCGTCTGGACCTGACTTTTTGTTGTTTATCTACGCACCTGGCTCACTTGAATTTAAAGGAGGCATTCGTATCCGCGATAGTCCTGTAGTTAGTGACCTACACTACCAGTGGGTAGATGAGAAGATGGGGGAGAGGGCTAGTCACTCGCCCTCATATGCTGAGGCTAAGAAAATGAAGTCGTTAACTCTCTGTCTGTCTGTCTCTCTGTCTGTCTGTCTCACACACACTCTCTCTCACTCTCTCTCACTGCGTGTGTGTCTCTCGCTCTAGAATCTAAGATGATTGGCTCCAAAATGACTCACTTCACTTTCAATGAGGCACTAATTCATTCATGTTTGCATGTCTGTCTGTCTGTCTGTCTGCCTGCCTGCCTGTCTGTCTGTCTGCCTGCCTGTCTGTCTGCCTGCCTGTCTGTCTGTCTGCCTGCCTGTCTGCCTGTCCACCTGCCTGTCTGCCTGCCTGCCTGCCTGCCTGTCTGACTGTCTGTCTGTCTCTCTTTCTCTAGAATCTAAGATGATTGCCACAAATATGACTCAATTGACTTTCCGGGAGGCATTCGTTCATATCTATTTCGATCTATGACGGACAATAGATAAACAGTCGACTAGGCTGCATGTTTGGGGAAATTAAACTGAGCTAATGGACGCATCTGCTAAGAGGTACTTGAACGGATGCAGACACTCGACAAGAACTCTCAGAGGATATGTGGGCCTACAATTCTAATTGTGTATTATAAAGCATAGTCTAGCGGTTAGCGTGCTGAACTCAATCCTGAGGTCGCGGGTTCAACTGCCCGCCATGAGAGAAAGATATTCCAAGATTTCGGTTCCATTGGCGCCCACTAGCTGAAACGTCTATAAAATGAGTACCCTGACCGTACACTGTCGGTGTGAAGATCAGGCTGCGAGGGAGAGGAAGGACTGACCACCCGTTCTCATATGCCGAGGCTAAGGGTATGCATGAGTCGAGAACACTTCATTCCTCTGGCTGACTGTAGGGGTTACTAAAGAGACTGCTCCTTTTTCTTAGTAAGACCTATTAGGCCTACCTGCTCCTCTCTTCTTCGTAAGACCTATTAGGCCTACCTGCTCCTCTCTTCTTCGTAAGACCTATTAGGCCTACCTGCTCCTCTCTTCTTCGTAAGACCTATTAGGCCTACCTGCTCCTCTCTTCTTCGTAAGATCTATTAGGCCTACCTGCTCCTCTCTTCTTCGTAAGACCTATTAGGCCTACCTGCTCCTCTCTTCTTCGTAAGACCTATTAGGCCTACCTGCTCCTCTCTTCTTCGTAAGATCTATTAGGCCTACCTGCTCCTCTCTTCTTCGTAAGACCTATTAGGCCTACCTGCTCCTCTCTTCTTCGTAAGACCTATTAGGCCTACCTGCTCCTCTCTTCTTCGTAAGACCTATTAGGCCTACCTGCTCCTCTCTTCTTCGTAAGACCTATTATGTCCTACCACGTAGGATCATCGTAAATTCACACACGACGAACTAAGAGACAAATGTAACGGACGTCTGAAATAATAAACAATGAACTCGACACGCCTGGATGAGCACGTACAAAAGGACAATTTCCAAGCCATAGGTCAGTAGAAACACATTGATCTTTGTATTTGAGTCTACGTGGTCCACTGCGTAGGCCGTCATTTGGGCTGCGGTGTTCAAAGACCCGGGCTTCGTTGAATCACCGTTTGAGAGGCTGTCGGACCCCATGTGGATAGCTTCCTAAAAGGCGCTACAGAAATATTCGGTTACATTACGACGCGGTACGAAACAATGAAATTACATCACACTACAATACAGTACCATAAGCCACGATAAGATGCGATGTAATATAATGCAATACGATGTATGTATCAATAAATTTGTATAGCGCCTTTTGAGTAACTCACAAAGGCGCTGCAGCACGGCTACCTAATGATATACGATACGATATACATATAATTCAATTAAGATCAATACAATACAATGCCACGCAATATATTACCTATAGGTCCTATACGATATGAGAATATTTGCTACGATGCTACACAATACAGATCATGCAATCATTGAGGTCAATTGCATCCTGCTGAAATGTAGCCTAGACTCACGCAATCCCAGCAGCTGCAGCCGAACGGTAGACGTTTAAAACGGCGTTAAGTCCGAACAAAGACGTCATGTGTAAATGGGGGCATGTGTATGACCATTTATGCAGCGCATTTTGGAGACTCTCTATGAAGGGATTACACATACGTCTGTAGGTACATGCACACATATACACAGCTGATACTGGGCCAGTACAGGCAAAGTAGAAACAATAGGAACGAATTGAAAATAATAATAACGGACCAGCGTACATATCGATTTTATTTTGGTAGTAGTTGCCAGCCATGCTGTCACTCTGTTCAGCTGTAGCTCGGCTATCTGGTAAACTCAATGTTGGCGGAGGAACAAAGGAATTACGTAGAAAACCAAGTTATAAAGTAGTTGCCACCCGAACTATTTAGGCCTACGAGGCTATTTCGATTCTCCATACAGAACTCACCTGTCGTCGTCAATGATATTTAAATCAGAGCTCTGTTTATTAACCAATGTTTTACAATCATCATCATCATCATCATCATCATCATCATCGTCATCGTCACCGTCACCACCACCACCAACCTTCATCATCATCTTCTTCGTCGTCATCGACATTATCGTCATCACCGTCATGATCATCAGTTCCTGGCGCTAGCCATTTGTAGCGATGGGTTCGAATAACTGACCTCCATTTTTTGGTCATTTATTTTAAATAATCGTTGGCAGTTGTATTGATTATTAACTTCTGTGGCGCCGGGGCCCATTGCCCACGGCATCAACCGATGGTTAACATATGCGCACGTAGTTACACCAGATATCAACGGATATCGATTTCATATGAAGACGAATAGTATATGAAATATGTATGTTGATATATCTTAATATAATACCATGTAATATATATGTACGTATCTGGCTATTTGTATAAATACTTATATGTATATATATATATAATCTAGGCCTATATATATGCATATATATACAACACATAAATATATGACTTATAAATGGTGGCGGATTGCCAACAGGACTTATCTATACAGAGGATTTATAAATAAATTTTCAAAGATGCGCGGAATATATAATAGTTCGGCCCGCTTTAGTTCGCGTCTTACATTTTAAAGATTTACTGTTTTAATTCAGTTGAAAATAAACGAGCACTTGGTTACCCAATTTTGTTGCTTGAGGGTCATTAGTAATAATTATGGCACGCGGGGGATCCATACGGGATCCATAGATGAAGAATGAGAGACTTTTCAAAGCATTCTGAAGAAGTTTTTCAAAGCATTCTGAAGGAGTTTTTCAAAGCATTCTGAAGGAGTTTTTCAAAGCATTCTGAAGGAGTTTTTCAAAGCATTCTGAAGGAGTTTTGCCGGTAAACTAAACTAAACCGCGTGTTTTTACATTATCATAATCTGATTCGCATTATTTCTGAAGCACTTTTATATGTTACTCACCATTTCACCATATTTCACAACTTTTATTCTTTATTGCTTATTTATTTGCAAGATGCCAATCCGCGGACAACTATTTTAAAAATCATTCGTCTACGCATTGGCCTAACGAGAAATAGAAATCTTGGAAATGTGGTCAACAGACGGAGGTATACCCGTTGACAATAGCTCACACATTTCAAAGGCGCGACGCGATACTTACGATACTAACGCGGTACTTACGATACTTACGCGGTACTTATGATACTTACGCGGTACTGACGATATTTGAAGAAAGAGAGCAGTCCCTTAAGCTATAGCCCGAGACGTTGCCATTGGTATGAAGTGTTAGCGACTTAACTTTCTCAGCCTTGGCATGTAAGGCGAGTAATCGTTCTCTCCCTCGCCGTCTGATATTCCCACCGACAGTATACGGTATAGTTTCTGCTTAACGACGCTGTCATTAGCGAAGATGATTAGCGTCTCCCTCCTCCCTTTACCAGGTTAGGAAGTTGGGACTGGCATCACCCAAGTATGACAGTGGCGGAGTCACAATGTTCGGCCTTGTATACATGTTCATTTTATAGCCGAGTTTGCTAACGGGAGAGAATCTTTAACAATCTTTTTGTCATGGCTTGGACTTAAACCTCTGACCTCGGAATCGGCAGGTAAGCACCCTAACCACTAGACTTTCGTACAACCGCAATCAACTGGTGGCACTCAGAGCAGAAGTTTTTAAACTTGCATTTTTAAGTGCTACATCGGTGAGGCACTCCTTAGAATTTTTAGACGATACATCTGCATCGCGAAAAAGAGCCTAAGTTTGACAAGACACTCCTCTTCTACATATCCTATCCGATTCTTTCCTCTTCCCCTTATCGATCTTGCAGCTCCGAATTCAAACATCATCCACCATAGCCGTCTGACTCTCTTCTTTCACGACTTTTGGATCTTGACCTGGAACCGATTCTGACCATCCTGCCTATCCATTTTGTTTTGACTGAGCGCCTGTGAATAAGCTGATTCCCGCAACGTGGCTTTCGTTGGAAGCTGTAAAAATATCGAAATCATGACTTCGATTTAAGAAGCCATTAAAAGGCCCTATACCCATTAAGATGTCTTTGGAGTAAGTGGCCAGATTCACATATCTATCCCGTTTAGCTCTTTTATGTATGAAAGTAGAGTTGTTTTCGTCAAGTTTTGCACAGGTTTTTACAGCCGACGTGGGAGTTTATAAGTCTTTATCTTCTATGTAAATATTTTGAGTGTCTTTATGTTCTATGTAAATATTTTGAAGTCGTTAACTTTTAGAGACCCACATAATTTATGCGGATAATTGGTGCCCTAGAAAATACTTCACCCACTTCAGTTTGCAACCTGAAGTGAGTAAAGCACTTAATTCGCAAGCTCGGAGACCTTGAAACTGCGACAATGACGACGGCGACGATGATGATGTCGATGATGTTGATGATGATGCCTTGTATAGGGAACATAGAGAAGTCCGATACTCAAAGCGCCTATATTTTTGCGAACTTCCTTGTGGGTAGGAAGACTAATTTCTAATTTTTAGTCGAGACCTCTAAGGTTAGCCGGGCAAATCTATTCGCCGCGATGTACCTGTCTATCCCACTGTTACAAATAGGAGGAGAAGGAGGAGGAGAAGTAGAAGGAGAAGGAGGAGGAGGAGGAGAAGGAGGAGGAGGGAAGAGGAGATTAAGAAGAAGGAGGAGGAGAGAAGGCGGATGAAGAAGTGCAGTCTCTTAAGTCAACCGCTAGGGGGCAGTCACGGATGTGAAGTGTTAGCACTTCACTTTCTTGGCTCGGCATGTGATTAAACCATATTAACTTGTAAATTATTGTTAATGTTATACATTTTTCTGTGGCGACCTTATGGTCTCGACCCTATCGGGTGAGATCCTTCGCCACTCCTACACGCCATTTCAGGTCCTCGTGCACGGACCGTGCTAGCCAGAGGTTGAAATCTCTGAAATAAGCTACGACCGGGACGCGAACCGGGGATCCTCACGCACAGAGGCTTCTTTGGCGTACGTGCTTACCGATGTAGCTAACTACGCTAATGTGTGTTTGTACATAATCTATGTATATAACTACGTACATGTATGTATGTATGTGTGTATGTATGTGTGTATGTATGTATGTATGAATGTATGTATGTATTTAGGTATATAATATGTAAGTACGTATGTATTATGTATGTACGTATGTATGTACGTACGTACGTATGTGGACATTAATTTGTACAATTCTCCGCATTTAAATTAATAGCATTTCAAAGACGATAATAATTCATCATCATCATCATCATTTCCGGATGCCAGCTGTTTGGCGGAGGAAAGTACCAATAAATAACCTCAAGTCTTTTCCATCATTTGTGAAATCAAGTGCCACACACGGCGCGAAACAGGAAGTACTTCATCAAAAGGACCCGATTTTATAGCATACGGGCCCACGCTGTTGTGAGGTCGCGAGACGGTCCGTTTGCCGACAGCGGAAAGATAAGAGGTTGCGCAAAATTTGGAGAAGGCAACGACAGTGATTCTGCACCCCCCCCCCCCCCCCGAAGCGTGTGGTTGGCCAGACGATCCGAGTCCCTGTAGTGGGAACCGAATATACATACAGGTCTGTGCGAAAGAAAGGAGTGACGCTGTAGAATTTATCCCGCAGGTGCCGCGATGAAAAAGAGTCTGTCCAACCAAAATGGTCAGTACGCTCCTGGGAAAGTCTCAACCGCAACGTTCTCTATCCGATTCAGAAAAAAGTTCAAAAGTAACCGATTTCATTTTTGTATATAGCTTTAACAACTGTTTCTCCTCCTCCTTTCAGCAGTTCCGTAGCGATTCCATCCATGGCGGTGGTGAAGGATCTGACCCGATTAATTCATTGAAACATGAGCAGGTTCGAGGCCACACGGTCGCTATAAAAAACGTTTACATTTACCTGGTACTTTCTTCTTTTTCAGTTGGTTGATAGCATATTTGCTGTCTCCTCCAGAAAGGCGGGCATCTCTGTTTAGTTTATGAGCATCTCGGCGAAGACTGTCGGGTCGATATGCGAGCCGACGTTAATAATTATATGGACATAAAATGTATGTGCTCGTTCCTTTCACGGGGACCTTAAATGGCGTGGCTCCCATTCAAACGGGCCGCAGTGGTGAAGGATCTCACCCGATCAATTCACTGAAAAATGAACAAGGTCGAGGCCGTATGGTCGCTATATAAAACCGTGTACATTTACATGCGTCTGCAACTGGCGGATGCAACAGAATATTGACTGAACGTTTGATACTGTAGCAGGAAGTAGGATGTGGCTGTACACACGCCTGTATGCAAGGGCTGTCGCTTGCCCCTATACATTAAACATGCACAATGTATATATAGTATACAGTGCATAAATACATGCTGCTCTCATGCGTATGTATACATACATATATAGTCCGTGCATGTGAGTTGGTCTAGCTCAGATGTAAACTTTGAACCGGGACAATCGTGCAACAGAGGTTGCTTGTGTGCATCATGTACACTGTACAAAGCCGGGCTTATTGCCTGCTGCAAGTGAACTGTATGCGGATCAGCAAAGACAGTGATGTTACTTGTGCATCTAGTAGAATAGGCTGCACGTGATAGGAGCCGAACATGGCGGTTTGACGCATTGTGCTTCGCATGACCGTTGGTGTGTTTACATCTTCTAGGCCCGTCAGATCAGGTAAATGTGGTTTAGTTACTCACGTGAAGTGCTGAATTGTGATGTGTGGTATTGTAAATGTAAATGAACGCGTATTTCTGTAGCGATTAGCGACTGTATGGCCTCGACTCTATTCATTTTTCAATGAATGAATCAGATGAGATCCTTCACCACCTCTGCCCGTTTGGTGCTGTTATGTTCTGTAATGTATTTTCTGCTTAGATGTGGTCGAATGTAATCTACTGTTATATGATATAGTTAAATGTGATGTGATATAATGTGTATTCTATTGTTATAGGCTGTGATGTTCTGTAATGTAGTCTGTCGTGATTTGATATAATGTGATGCTTTACAACGTTTCATGTAATGTAATACTTTGCATGGTGATGTATTGTGCCGTTTGGTAAGTTGGTCACGTGTTGCGATTTAAATGTAAAATGTACATGTTTTTTCTATAGTGACCATATTACCTCTACCCTGCTCAATTTTCAATTAATTTATCTGGCGAGATCCTTCACCACCGCTGCCCGTTTGAATGGGCGCAACACCATATAAGGTCCCTGTGGACGGCCGTGATAGACTGAGTTTTGATATTCTATCATGGGCCGGTCTGAGTATAGAGACCATCCTAGGGATTTTTGCAATTGGGCCATTACTCTGACCCAAATAATGATTATTCCGTCCCCATCTTCTTTATCCTGTACTCTCTGTTCCCATAATCTGGGAACTACCATACCCTGGGATACGGTCCCCTCGCGTCCGTCCACTGTATTCATTCTTCCCAGTCTCGAGACCCTGAATGCAGCTCGATGTACCCTCTACAAGTGGACGAAGCCCAGAGCTGCCAAAAATATTGATCATGTTCTGTGGTAAAATTTCATACGTCAGATGAACTGCTTCTGAAACGTAGCGATGACAGAACTCCACTGTCACTATAGAAACAGTTACGCCTGTGGGCCTCTATGTAACAGGACAGTCAGTGTGGCTTTATAGATCTAGACCTACAAAACTTTGTAGACCCTTATAAACCTATACACCTACATAGTTCTAGCGAAGAGGGCAATTAACGCGAAACTGTTTGGCTCAAATTTACGACCTAATAGTATAGGTCCCGAGGATTTTCCCCGGTATTCAGAAATATGCGCGTGTTTACCATATAACAAATATTGCTACAAAATGAACCGTGGCCTGATCTCAGACACAGAAACACCTGGCTGCACGTTGGCCAAGACAACAAGGGTCTTTAAAGAACAACTTATTTGAACGTATACTGTATAACTTTGTATTGTATTTAACCTAAAAACGAACAAAGCAAAGGCAAACAATGGTTGAGGAAAGAGAAAACACTGCGACAAACATCAAAGTAAGAGAACAACAACGCTTTGTGAGCTACTAAAATAGCCCTCTATTAAGTGTCCTGAAACATCAATACATACGTGCATGCATGCATACATATATACGTACATACAACATGGGGAATATGTAAGAGTTTGTCCATGCGGAAAGCCTTTTTGCACGGGACATCGACTGCCCAAAGTACACAGAGACGAATAGGAAAAGCAAAAGAAGTAATAAAGGATATAACACCGAATGGAAAAGCAAAACAGTAAACTGCGTCGCCAGGGTGAAAATTAGGAAGACTAATACTGCAAGGATAATTATTGGAATTTTTTAATGCACTGCTATACATTTCGAAGGACACTACATCAGAACTGGAATCGGATCACAGTTTAAGTTGTTTAAATTTAACTGGTCAAGTTTCACGTCACCTATTTTTACATCCAAACTGTTTAAAAGTAGTTGTTTCAATCGATGAATCTTGTTATATTTAATTATGCATGTGCACGTATTATATTTGCCTGTGTAAGTAATCGATATTTACGAATGTAATGCATTTGCGCCTGTCAGATGCAACTATAGGCTACTTACTTACTTAAGTCGCGTTCGTGTAGATCAGTTAGAGATAGCCGTGTAAGCAGCACTTTTGCGAGATACAAAATAGGCTAAATAAATGCTTTGAAACATACATGCACGTTTCACCTCGGGGCACGGATCATTAGCGTCGCTCTGCTCATCAGCCCTGGGCTTGGGACTGGAGCCACCCGAGTACGGCAGTAGGTGCGTGACCACCTAGGGCTTTCCTGAATGATCAATTTAACAACGACTCAGTTGAATCACCGAATTCGGTCCATATGCAGTAAAAATGAGTGATAAGTTCTTCGTGCTGTGGGACGCCATGGTCTGTTCAGTTGGGGCGCTGGTCTGTGACGTAAAGATTGCGGGTTCGACTCTGCTAGGGGCACTTCGTGTTTCGACTCGGGGCAAGTTGTTTACGCACACGTGTCTCTGTTAACAAATGGTATAATTTAGTACGGGCGTGAGCTGGGAAGTAAACGGCAAGACCTGCGGTCCACTTGCACCGTGTCCAGAGCCTAAGGATTCGTTCATTGCCGGCTCAAGGGCCGACTAAAAGGAAGTGAGCGCCTCCAATAAGTCCTTTTGGGACACGGGGCCTTTATTGCCACAGAAGTAAAGGATTAGATATGCAGTGGACATCTACGGGTTTTCAGCTGCGGACAGTGTCAATGATAATTATGCCGACTGTACAGGTTCGTTCTATTGTGTCAGTGTACAATAGAATGCAGTTTGTTGTACTGTATCGCATTGCACTGTATTGTATCGTTGTATTGTATCGTTGTATTGTATTGCATTGCATTGTATTGTATCGTCATATTGTATTGCATTGCATTGTATTGTATCGTCATATTGTATTGCATTGCATTGTATTGTATCGTCATATTGTATTGCATTGCATTGTATTGTATCGTCATATTGTATTGCATTGCATTGTATTGTATCATCATATTGTATTTCATTGTACATTTTGTGTTGTGCTGCACTGCATTGAGTATGCATTGCATTGCTTTGCTTGCTACTTTGTTGTACTTTATGTAAGTGCTGGCCAAAACTCCGATGAAGTACTTTAAACCCTAGATGGTCGCATGTTGCACATTAAAGTGTTTTTCTTGAAAGCTGTCAAAAACTGTTCTCGGTCTGTATAGCTTGGACTACTGGACCATTGTTAAACAACTGTTTATGGCTTGTTCCGCATAGGGACAGTACTTCATGCATAAATGCGCCAACAAACACAGTCTGTCTTAGTCACGATTGCAGTCTTAGCCCTGCAAAGCACCTGCCTTGATACCTTGAAGGTAACTGTATTAATTATTGCTTACTGTTAGTTGCATACAGCACAGTGATTATACTGACAAAGGAAGAAGGCGACTACGATAGGTAGACAAAATAAACGAAGAAATAACATGGATTGAACTAAGCACGAGAAAAACTGTAGATTTAACAAATAACCGAAATGAATGGAAATAATTATTTATTAGCAATCACCGTCGCAGTGAAATGTGTTGTCCGGCAGAGAAGTTTCTTTTCGCGCTCTTTGTTTAACGTTTTTGTTAATAAACTGATTGGTGATATAACGCTAACAGTCATATAGGGTGTTGTATCAATAAATTCTGGATTGGCTGTGGAATGTATGCTGGTGATATCGTTTTGTTATAGGAATCAGTAGTTTGGCTTCAGGCCCGAAGCGATTAATGCAGAGATGGGAGCAGCCATTAACGTTTAGCATTTAGTTGTGCGAAAACCTTGGTGTTAATAGCGATTGGGCCACGGTGTAAGATCTCCCTGCCTGATTTGTGTTGTGCCAGATAAGGTGTGGACCAATCAGGGTTAAATATTTGGGCATTTAGTTTGCGCTGGTAATCATCTAAGATGTTACTTGAACAGCGCAACGCGCAATTTCTATGCTGCCTAGCAATGATAACATTTGCAATAACAGTCGTGCTTTATGGGAAATAATAGTCTTTGGGTCTTGCCATAGAGATCGGGTGCATTAATGTTTATAGGAATTTACCCAACTGATTAACACGAATGTGAGCTGGAATAGTGTGTATCTTAAAGTGTTTTAATTTAAAATATGTCAGAGTCTTTATTGCAGATTTAGGCAACCTGTCTGAAAACAATGTATATTAAGGTTTTGTATTGTGTTTTACTGAGAAAATGTGATTGATAAATGGTCAGATATATGCATGCATACACACATATGTACATATATACACACATACATACACACATACATACATACTACCACACATACATACTTATATATTTGCATTGTATTTATTTGCATTGTATCATTGTATTATATTGTTTTGTGTTGTATTGTATTGTATTTTATTGCATTGTATTATATTTTATTTTTATTGCATTGTGGCGTATATTTTACTGTAAATATGTTATACTTAATTCATTATGTTGCTTTGCAATGTATACTTTGTAATGTGATGTAATGTATTGCATTACATATTATTCTATGAATATTTATTGTATTGCTCAGCTTTATGTTGCTTCGTGACAATAAGTAAAATAATTTGAAGTAAAACATAAAAACCTTTGGTGTTCTTATGTTGTAGAAAATCAAACGTCTGTGATATTCGGATTCGTTTCTCGCCGTTGGCCATTGTTGATGCTTTATTGATAGCTTCACGAACGTCTGAGTGTACGTCTACGGTCGGCGCTGGATAATGTCTAGTAGCGCTACATAAATAGTGCTGAAAGATGTGGCTCAAACGTAACATCCGTCAGCTGATTCTTTTCGTCATAACGGTGGCCACCTACGGTACACTCAAGGCCATCTTCATAAACTCTGGGTCCGTCTACGTGACCCCTGAGCTCGTCGATTTCACAACTAACAGAATCGATGGACTGGATCTAGTCGAGGCAACTAGGCTGATCCCGGTGGGTAACTCTTCGAGACCGTTCCACGATCAACTCAGGATCTCGGCCACCGAAGTCGCTCATGTGCTGCCGGAAATGGCCGACTTACGGTCGCCTGGAACACCGGGAAATCGGGCGGCGAGCGACTCCGAACGGACGGTTCTCTACAACGCCAGAAACTGCTCGCACGACTATCTCGGACTGACGGACTACGCAGCTGAGCTGTGCTCGAAGGAGTCCCACGAAGTCTGCAGCAGCCTCACGTGCCGCTCACTGCTCACCGGAACCGGAAATGATCTCTACTACGGCATGGCGCGGAAGCTGATGGGCAATCAAACGCGACGGACTGAGCCAGATTCATTCTTTATTAACGCCACACGTGACTGCGATGCCTTCAAGAAGCACCGAGGCTACCACCTGCGACCACTCAGCCGAGAGGAAGCCGATTTCCCACTGGCCTTTAACCTGCTCGTCCACACGAACTTGGAGCAGGTGGAAGGTCTGTTGAGGGCAATCTACCGGCCGCAGAATCTCTACTGCATCCACGTCGACGCAAAAGCCTCGAAGATATTCACTTCAGCAATCCGCGCTGTTGCCGGTTGTTTCGAGAACGTGTTCTTGGCGTCGCGGTTGGAGGTTCTGACCTGGGGCGGCTACAACAGACTGCAGGCTGACATCAACTGCATGCACGACCACATGAACCGCAGCGTTCCGTGGAAGTACCTGCTGAACACGGCTGGACTAGCATTTCCTCTTAAGACGAATGAGGAAATGGTGAAGGTCCTGAAAGTCTACAACGGGGCCAACGACATCGAGGGCATCTACGGGGCGCGGGTACTGAAGTCGCGCTTTGAAAAGGAGTGGATCGAGTACCCGTCCAAGGGTACGGTCGAGACCACGGGGAAAAGGAACCCCAAGCCCCCGCACGAAATCGATGTTGTTCGCGGAAGCGCTTACGGGATTTTCAGTCGGAGTTTCGTCGAGTTCATTCTCGAGGATGAACGAGCTGTTGATCTACTAAATTGGTCGAAGAGGACATGGAGTCCAGACGAATTATACTGGGCGACTCTCCATCACACTTACTCAAATCCACACCTTCACACTCCTGGCGGATTCTCAGGTAAAACTGATTGCCTTTTAAAAGTTCGAAATGATTGAGACGACGCCATAATGCCATTCACATCAAAACTTATCAGTTTCAACCTACTTCCCCTACATTATTTTTAATTAGCAACAACTTCCATAGAGCTGGTACCTAATGCACAAAGCATCAACAAGCCTTAATCAGGTCACTACCCCGAGACAGAGAGACAGCCTGGGGTGGGTAAGTCCGCTGGAAAGAGTACGTCTTGAAAAGGGTACGTACCGAAATGACGTGATTGTGATTTGTGAGCAGAACAAACAGACGAAGAGAAAGAGTCTGCCTTCAGGGTTCTCTCACATATATCGCTCCTCGGAGTCACTTCTATTGATTGTAATTGTACCGGTAATTGTAATCGGAAATTTCTATAGCGCCTCTTGAAGAGACACCCCTCGGAGGATGAGCGTCTGAACTAATAACACAAAACCACGACCGAATTGAGGTTTTCAAGCGCGTATAGGGAAAGGGCAAAGAAAGACCAAAAGAGCTGCACTGTGTCTCCCCATACCTGGCTCTAGACACTCGCTTACCTGGGCTTATCCATCACTCGGGTTCGCTGCATCAGCAGCCTAGTCAGTTCGTCACTCCTTTATTTCTGTTTTTTGTCTTCATGCTTTCTGTTCTACTGTTTTTATTGCATTTGTTTATTTGAAACGAACTGAAACTGCGCCTCCGATTCGCATTTCTGTGTGTCTTGGCGTGCATTAAAAATTTTAAGAATAACAATAATGATAATAATTAATGAGGGATTATATTTACCTCAGGCAAAAAATAATAATAGTAATAGTAACAGTAATAGTAATAGTAATTAATAATAATAATAATTTTATAGCCCCGAGGTACTTATGATCTCTCAGGAAATAAAAAATCATCTGGAAAGAAATAAAGAAAAATTGTATTCTGAGATGGCTAGTCTTCGCTAATGTCTGGCTCCTCAAAAATGCCCTTGAGGAGCCAGATATTAATAATTATAATTTAGTAGCCTAAGGTGCAAACAGGTAACAACCGTGTAAAATCAATCAGCAAGTAATAGACCTTGTCTGGAATGTCCTCGTCTTGTGTGCCCACTGTTTCTAGTGCCCGTATTGCTTTAATGGTTTTGTTTGTTGGTTTTCTATTGTCTGCGCCGCGCTGTCTGTGGTTTTTATCGTTATAGACCATAACTCTGCATCAAGTTTGACATCTGGCACGTTATTCTCATTTTATTATTACTTGTTTATTATTTTATAATTGGTTTATTATTAATTTATAATTGTATTATTAATATTATCATCATTATTATTTAATTTTTATATTTTATTGTTTTTTGCCCAAGATATTATATATTATGCTCCAGGACTTTAAAAATAAAGGTTTTTTGCTGGAATTGTTCTTATTATTATGCCCTATTATTATTTTTTTAATTTTTATTATTATTATTATTATTATTGTTGTTGTTGCTTTTGTTCTTGTTGTTATAATTATTGTATTTGTAATTTGAGATTTTTAAAGCGCCTCTTAGAGGATAAACTCAACAGAGGTGCTTCCGACACAAAAAAGTAAAATCACTGTTACACAGTGCAGTCTTCAGGCGCCTGCGGAACACTGAGAGGGGGAGAGAAAGGAGCTCAAGTGTCAGTTCTCGAGGGAGACGATTCCAGCAAGTGGGACCAACGTAGGCAAAGCTTCTGGACTGGGCCGTAGCGGTTCGCATGAGTGAGACAAACAGGAGATCTTGAGTGGCCGAGTGAAGGGTGCTACGGCCCGGCAACGAGGAGACCAAAGTATTATTATCGTTGTTGTTGTTCTCGTCGTTGTTATTGTTCTCGGAGCTGTTAATGTTGTTGCTTGTGTAGTTCTTGACGTTGCTGTTCTTTGTGAACCGACTGAGCAGAGGAATTCGATGAACGAAATGTTGTATAGCTTCGCAGAAGTGCGAGTGATAAGTAGGCCTTACTAGCGGTGGACAATCTAGACCGGGCCTCACTTGTTAGGCCGAGTTATGAACTCCTGTATAGTAAGCCCTTACGCCGGGGGTCACGGCCGAGCATGAGTCAAAAGTCAAAGGCCACGTGGACCTGAACGATGTTTGGGTTATGTATAAGAGACACCAATTGATGTCATTGTGATCAGATTACAGACCTACTCAGTGGTGTTTCATTTACACGCCTTAAGATAAGCTGAAACAATTTCAGTGATAACATTTCCAAGAATACTAAATGGATCTTAAAAGAAGCAGTTCTACTGTGTTTTGTTTTTAAGTCGGGAATACCTCTGATGAGCGCTCTCCAAGAACCGCTAGCTATAAAAATACGCACTTACAAATTAAAAATACTGCACTTAACATTAGGCTACTATACATTAGTAACATTGCCCTTCCTTAATTTAACTTGTCTAACCTGTGTCTATTTTAACAGTACCCTACATTAGTGATCATGCCTTGCCTTGGCTTTTCTTGTCTAACATGTCTGTTTCGTTTGCTCGGTTAGAATAAGAAGAGAGGCAAACCACTGGTATGAAGCATTAGCGACTTCATTTTGTTAGCCTCGGCATATGATAATGGGTGGTCAGTCCTCTCCCTTCCTGTCTGATCTTCCCACCGACAGTGTATACGGTCAGTGTGTTCTTTTCACCCCGCCGAGTTGGCTGGGTGGTACTAGTGGCGCATTAATTTCAAAACATTTTTGCTGTGATCTGGCGGGAACTTGTACCTCTGATCAGAAAGTACAGCACGCTAACCAATAGACTAACGCGCACATGGTTACCCGTTTAGACCTTAGTCAAAGTTGATTGTTTTCGTTGTACAGGTTACCCGAGCGACAAGCCTTGGCTGGCCGTTTACGCCAATTGGTACCAGGACTCCTGTCATGGTAAGATGGTGCGAGGTGTCTGCATCTTCGGCATCGGCGATTTGCCACTCCTTATTCCGCGAAGGGAATTCTTCGCCAACAAGTTCTACCACAACTACGAACCGCTGGCCCTTGACTGTCTGTCCGCCTGGATACGGCAGAAGGAGATCTGTCCTCCTCCATTCGACTCCGACTACTACGAATCTCTGCCCTTCATCAAACCGTCCTCGTAGTTTTCATTCCATTAGAAATGGCCTTCGTTAGGGCGCTCCGTAAACCAGATCTGTCGTTTAATGCGAAGAAGACTGTCATTTTTGGTAATGTAATGTATTGTGAATCACAGTGTGATGTCTCGGCGTCGAACTTCGCTAGAGCAGTCAGGGTGAAGACCAACGGTTGTTATAAGCAACAAAGTCTTTGCTTAAACCCATACCAGGTTTATGTCATAGGGGTAATGTTATACCTTGGAGCTGTTTTAGCCTCTATCCCCACACGTTCTACGTTCATAGGCACACATACCGTGGAGTTAAACTGGCTCAGAGTTTTCTACAGGTTTCATGTGCATGGGTATATACCTTGGAGCCATTAGGCTCCAACATTCCTGCAGGCTTACATACACAAAGGTATATACCTTGGAGCATATTTTGTCCCGATACGGTCTTTGTTTACATAATCATATGCAGTAGGTAATATTGCAACAACTACCGGAAGAAACGCATGTGGACCGCACATATCTGAATGTTGGCGTATTCAGCATTTTGATGTTCTTGTGTTGAGTGTTCTTTGTAACGGTCTTGGTATTACTGGGTATTGTTGGTATTATTATTATTATTATTAATAGTAGTAGTAGTAGCAGTAGTAGTGGTAGTAGCAGTAGTAGTAGTAATATTAATAATAATTATTATTATTAATTATAATTATTATTGTTGTTGTTATTGTTATTGTTGTTATTGTTATTGTTGTTGTTATTGTTGTTTGTTATTATTATTATACCAACGCAAGTCGTGAGTTTTTTCCGGTTGATGTGGTCACGTCTGCGCTTTAGCCGAAAAAAAGATTTTCAAACTTTCTGACCAAGCTTCTGAGTAGTCTCTATGGAGACGTTAAACTAGTAGCCTACATGGAGAGTTGTAAACGACTAGATTCTATGGAGACGTGTAAAAATTATTTTACATGGAGATGCTGAATCAAATGGTTTCTATGGAAACTTGTAAGCAAGTTTGTTATAACTGTTTAATATACGTATTAGTTTCATAGTGTAGGCCAGTTAGGACATCCCTTATGTTCCACTTGCACCTCAAACGACAGGAAGCTTTGTGATCGACGAGTTGACTCTCCTGTATCTGTCTTTAGTCCTGGCAACGATTAGATCTTGAAACCGGTAGACAGTCGCATCCACCACTGACTCCATCGAGCAGTTCTTCTCTAACCGATTGCTCCGATAGTGGTGGACAAGTCCGAGATGCGTATCCATGTAAACAGTCCTCCCCACGGACCGAGAAGTGAATTTGAAGGGAAAATGAATACCAACCATCTGAAACATCTCCGATCGCGCAATGTACTTGGTCCTGCTGTTGAAAGGAAAGATCCTGCTCTCGCGAACGGCGAGCATAAGGCTCTTCAGACCAAGGAATCGAATCAGATCGTTGTCTGCTGTCGTTCGACTGTCGTTGAACCATGGGGAGAGAAACATTGTACTGCGAAAGATGAAGGTCGCTGGGAAGTCGACTTCTTTCTTCTTTCCTCCCATCATTTTCTCAACAGCAACCTCCAACATTTCATCCCATGTCCTGTGTCGACGAGGTACAATCAACTCGTCAAGGTCAGTGAACACGAGGAATCTAGAGCGGAACATGCTTCGATAGAGACAGTCGTTCAGGGCAGCCACCTGGCCAAAGTAGTGGATATCCACAAGAGGAATATTCCATGGAATGATTCTGGCGATTCCTTCTTCTAGGTAGCTGTTTAGGAAAGGAACGACGACGCTGTCAGTGGAGAAATTGTAGAAGAGAAATTCCTGTGCTCCGAAAATCCGGTTAACTTCGACGCTTTCGACGAGCTGCTGATAATTATTGTATGAGTTGATGAGAGGTGAAACGCAGACGGTGTAATTGACTTTTGGTCTCTTCTGTTCGGCGGAGTGATCCTGAACGCGGAGGATGTTGTTCGACTGGCGACATCTGTCGACTATCAGAGAGACAGCGTAGGGAACGGAATCGTTACGCTTCAGTGGACAGGAATGCAACGATGCCGCATACCTAGCAAAACAAAATGTTTAGCTTCTCTGGACTACGGCATGTTAATTAAATAAATTCATGTGCCTGAAAGTTTTTGTGTCAGAAGTATCGATCCTCGTAGCGTTGGTCCACTGCCCCTATTTATATGGTAAACTAACCAGGAAAGCAAAGTAAGATGGGGTAAGTTGAGTTAAGATAAGGTAAAGTATTTTAATATCGTATCATTTCATGATATTCATCTCGTTTTATCTCGTTTAATGTTGTAACTTGTTAAACGCTGTTACAGCACCGTACAATGCATCAGTCACAGACTGGCCAATCACAGCAAAGAAGAAGTCCAAACTAGAAAAATTCCAAACTCGACGCACACAGAGACACTGAAACAAATGCACAATCACATGTAGGCCTAAACAGAGAGACGGAACAAGACCTCTCACCTATGACCGTGATTTTCTGGAACGAAATTGAATTCTGCCTTTACAACTTCAGACTCTGCGTCTCCTGGAAACCAGATACGGCAAAACTCCTTGCCCCTAGAGGAAGCTGTCTTCCTCGCTTCGTACCGGTCCGAAATCCCGACTATTACCACTCTGGCTGGACTCAGTCGATTGTCATAGTAAGCAGAAAACACATGCGTCTCGTAAACTCTGCCGATCACTCTCTGCCATGCAAAAGGATCCTGGAGAAATGTTTTGGCTACTCCGGGCAGAATTCCGATGCTAATGTTGGCGCAGTAGAGCGTGTCGTTTAGACGTTCCCGGATGACGTCATTTGAGCCGACATACGGAACGTCATTTGTAGCGAAACTTTGCCTGCGTAAAGTTCTGCGCAGCTCCTGGTCGACTGTCACAAGTGACACTGTGTTGCAGAACTTGCTCCACTGCCGGCTGAAGCCGAATCTCTGTCCAGGTGTACCTAGTTCGATGACTACGACGCAGTAGAGAATGAGTCCCACGAAACCGCACATAAAGACTTTCGTCTGTGAACTGCATTTATATCGGCTTATTACCTGCCCAAATAGACTGATCCCCATTCTGACAACGCAGAACAGACCTAACCTATGCAAATAGAACAGAAGAGAATCAAACAGAACAGAACAGAAAATAGAACAGAAAAGAATCAAACAGAACAGAACAGAATAAAACAGAACAGAAAAGAATCAAACAGAACAGAATAAAACAGAACAGAAAAGAATCGAACAGAACAGAATCAAAAGAACAGAATCAGACAGAACAGAATCAAACAGAACAGAATCAAACAGAACAGAATAAAACAGAACAGAATCAAACAGAACAGAATCAAACAGAACAGAATCAAACAGAACAGAATCAAACAGAACAGAATCAAACAGAACAGAATCAAACAGAACAGAATCAAACAGAACAGAACAGAAAATAGAACAGAAAAGAATCAAACAGAACAGAATCAAACAGAACAGAATCAAACAGAACAGAATCAAACAGAACAGAAAAGAATCAAACAGAACAGAACAGAATCAAACAGAACAGAATCAAACAGAACAGAACAGAATCAAACAGAACAGAACAGAATCAAACAGAACAGAACAGAATCAAACAGAACAGAGCAGTAGGCTTAAAGTACAGTAACCAAACAGAACCAAACAGAGCAGAATTGAACAGTTAACCCGGTTAAAGATGAACGAAGAAAATGAACCACCCTTTCAACGTGGAATACAACGGCGTGATAGACAGTGGTTGATGTGCTGAACTGTTAATGTCAACCCAGAGGTTGGGGAGTCGCATACCCTCCAGAACAGATCTATAGACCTTAATTACTGAATGATTTCTGTTCCATTAGCGCTTCTAGCGAACATAGCTATAAAATTATTAAATCGATGGAAAGTGGAGGAAAGCACTTCAGCCAGCGCTTCAGTCCAATAGCCGCCTCTCGCAATCAGCTTAAGGGATTTAGAAATTTCTAGGTATAACCTCTTAAGAGGATGTGAAGCGGTGGCGCAGCTGCATGCAATGAACCGTGACGGATGTTTTCAAGGCCTGTCTAGTTTGTGCGGTTTGAGAAGTTGCTGGAACTGTCTCGGCGTCTCACCAAGAAACAAGTTGCAGGCAGCTGTTGAAAAGCTTCTGTACGAATTCTGAAGAAGAGAAATAAATTCTGAACTTCAGCAACGTTCATGATACAAGTTGTTAAATATGCGTATGTACAGTATGTATGCATGCATGCACACATGCATGTATGTACGTAGGCCTATGTATATATGCGTGTATGTATGTGTGCATGTATGTATGTATGTATATATGCATGTGAAAATATAAAGGCAACTGACCTGTTTAATTTGTAATGTGTAATTTGCAACTACTTTAGCGCAGAAATGATATCCTATTGAATGATTGTCAAACAATGTACCTAATGGTTTGGAGTATAGAGTAAACAACAGAAGACCAGGAACGGAACCCTGCAGGACACTACATATCAACAATGCATCAGACGAATAATTATATAAAATGAACTGAGTGAGTGCGTGCAGAGATATACGTAGTAAATCAATTCAGGGCGGGACAAGAACTCCAAACCAGTGCTGAAAGAGAGGTAAGAGAAGAGAAAGGTCCACAAAAACAAAAGCAGCCGACAAGTCAAGAAGAACAAGCGCCATCACCTTGCCCTTATCCATAGATTGCATGGTCATTATGAATAGCGCGAAGAGCGGATTCTGTTGAATGAAACTTATAGTTTAAAACCGACTGATTAATGAGTTGCTATATAGGCGAGTTTCAGTGGCGGTTCTAGCAACAGGCGGGGGCGGTTGGCCCCATCCCTCTTGATTATATGCCAGTGTCATGAAATAAAGTCCCCCCCAAACAGTCTCCCCCGGGCTGGAATAATGTCTCCCCCGGAGACTGTTTCGAAACAAAGTCTCCCCATTGAAATGGAATCTCCCCCATCTACAATACAAACTCGCCCCCGTTTGAAACCGCCCCCCCCCCCAATTTTCAGTTCATATTAAATCGGATTTAATATATACAGTATTGAAATAAATGGCTTCTGTAATGTTATGTTCATTCACCTGGATATGAAAAATGCTTTGTAGCATTCGCCCAGTTAACATATAATAACACTACTAGGATATTGAGCGCGCTGGCGGTATTGGAACGCTGCGGAGAGGTTAAATACATCTTTCCATAATAAAGAAAAGGCCTTTGTGTACTATAAAGAATTAGACTGTAAAGGAAATGACTGTAACTAATTAAATCTTCTTTCAGAGCCAATGCATGTTAAATATATAACGTGAATCCAGATAGCCCTGACTTCGGAATAAATCTTTTATAAATAATCCCCTTTCCCATTCATTGGTACTGGCTTCCTGATACCGGTTAGCTCTGGCTTCACTGTGATTCTTTAAACTAGGACAGAAGATGAAGTTAAAAAGATGGTTTGAAGTAAATACACTGATTTAGTCTCGTAATTCAGATAAAAAATAGATGAGAGATCGCCTTCTATTTTGCTAAATGGCATACCATCAACAGGAGAGAAAACCCTGCATTCAAAGACAAGAAAATTCGCCGCAAACTTTGAAACTTATAAGAAACTCGTTCTGTTCGATAACTCGCTAGCTGCTACAACAGCATCGTGGGTTAAGAAGTTGAATTTGCACGATGTTGACCGATATAATCTATTTTCTGGCGAGTGGTTAAACGACAAGCTGATGGATGCTGTTTACCGACTAATCAGTCAACATTTGGGTGACGAAATGGGAAGCCAGACTATGTTGTTTCCAACTGTACCAATTCGAAAACGAGAGCGCCACAAATGGAGATAACTGTGAACATCTAGACCAGGAACTAAAATCTGCAAACATTATCTCTTGACTTTGATATATTTTGTTTTACTGCATTTTATTTTTAAGCTTTAAAAACTAGTTTTAAACAGAAATGTGACTGGATATAGAAGAGGAATAAAGTCTCCCCGAGGGAGAGTTTATTTCAAAGGGGAATGAAATAATTTCTCCCTCCCGGAGACTTTGTTTTAGAATATAGTCTCCGGGAGGAGAATTTATTCTGGAACAGACTCGCCGGGGGAAGAATCTGTTCCGAAATAGATCCGCCGGGGGGAAACTTTTAGAGGGGGAGACTCTGTTGCGGATCACCGGCGCCCCTCAGACCAGACCTGTACATGGTGGACGGTGAGAATGTGTCACTCCTCTGGAAATGCCCATGCCCCACTCAAGCAATCCTGGATCGGCCACTAGGGAGCTTGCGTACGATTCATAACTACCCTATCAAGAATTTTGTTGTTCTCTGTAGATGGTAAAATTGAAATAAATCGCACCTTTACCTACGTGGTCTTGTATCCTGTAACCTTTATCTTGTGTTTAAATACATTTATCATGTACCTTGTGTCTTTGACTTGAATCCGATATCGTTTATCTTGTATATTTATATCTTTATCGTGTATTTTGTA
This sequence comes from Norana najaformis, assembly GCA_964023275.1. Taxonomy (NCBI): domain Eukaryota; kingdom Metazoa; phylum Annelida; class Clitellata; order Crassiclitellata; family Hormogastridae; genus Norana; species Norana najaformis. The sequence continues at coordinate 9,539,778 of OZ029924.1, read as the reverse complement.
TCTTTGATCTTGTATCACATTTCCTTCATCTTTTATCTTAATATTTTATCATGAATCTTGTATCTTTGATATTTTGTACTGTATCGTTTATCCTGTAACTCGTATCTTGCATCTTGTATCTTGCATCAAATATCTGTTATTCTGTATCTTCCATGTTGTATCTGGAATATTTGATCTTGTATCTTTTTATCTGTTACCGTGTGCTGATGGTTGCCGGCACAAGTGTGATTGGCATGTGCGTGCACACGCAGACATACGACGAGCCTTGAAGTGTCATGCCTTCATTGGAAAGAAGCGCATTGTTACGAATAGAGAATGTTATTTTCTGTTTTTAGCAAGTTTGCATAGGTACAGTTTGTAAACATGCGTGCATTCTGCAAAATGTGCGTGTAGGTGGGCTGCAAAACCCTGGCGATATAATGCAGCAGGCAGACAGGTAGACAGACAGATAGACAGACTGGTAGAGAGACATGTAGTCACAGAGGTTGGGACACAACCAGGGGCAGAAGAAGCAGATGAGGTCTTTTTTAATCGTAATGATAGTCGTAAACTCGAGATTTTGAAAGCTAACCTTATGCACAGGCGCTCAGTCAAAACAAAATCTATATGCAAGTAGGGTGCGGTTCCATGTCAAGATCCAGCCTGTCAAGAAGTCAGACAGACAGGCAGTCAGACGACTACGGTTGGTGGTGTTTTGGAATTGGATTCACAGGAGGTGTGTTTATTGGCATATCGAATCGGTTGATTAAGTACTAACCTGTCACACACATCTCCAAGAGTCATGTTTATAGACTGGCTTGTATTTAGTAGCAGCAGTTTGACCAACTTGAACATTAAGTTCTACTGTAGCAATTAAATGGAAAATAATTGTGCCAGATTTTTACAATGGAATAAAATCGCATAATTTCGCATAAATCGAGATTACTGTTTGCATAATTGGAAAAAACCGTTCGCACAATTTCGGGGAAAAATCGCTTAATTCCGAGGTCTCTACTGATCAACATCATCATCATCATCATCATCATCATCATCATCATCATCATCATCTTCATCATCATCTTCATCTTCATCATCGTCATCATCATCATCATCATCATCATCTTCTTCTTCTTCTTCTTCTTCTTCTTCTTCTTCTTCATCATCATCATCATCTTCAACAGCAAAACAACAACATCATCATTATCATCCGTGCTTTATCTACGCATACAAGCACACGAATACAAAGATAACAGCATCATAGACACATAAAGCCTCGTTTGTATGTATGCGCTTAGGTGCATGTGTCAAAGGTGTATCCAAACACTCCAGTGTAGCAGCAGCAACAACAACAGCTGGATGGTTGGATGGACGGTCGGTCGGACGGAAGGATGGATGGATGGACGGTGGGAAGGACTATTGAAGCCTGGATGATCCCTCCACAGTCTGGTTCTTATATGCGGCGCTTGGCATCTGCTGATATTTACCTCCGAGAGCTGGCAGACAAAGCCTCCTGCGTTTGCAACGGAAGCTCTTTTGGCCATGTTCTACGGTGGCCCACTGCGGCCACCATTCCAGCAAGCCTCTGTTGATAATATACCTGAATTGGCCTACTCCCAAGTAAATCTTGTGGCGGTTATACATATTAAAATAATTCTATACCTAGCACCTTTATGTAAATAATATAAAGAACAAAAGTGCGCTGCAAAAATAACGCTGCCATAACCCAAATGTCCATCATCACAGCAAACGTTTTCAAACTGTCTTAAAAGCATTTGTTTAGATCTGTTAGATAGTCGGATGCGCAGTGCCTTTATAAGGTACTTAAATGGCGCTATATCAAGTGTTCTGATACATACATACATACATACATACATACATCCCTACATACATACATCAAAGCAGTCCAATAAGTAAAAAGTCACAACTCGTCAGCATACATATCTGACCCTAAGCATCAGACGGTGCATTCTGGATATAGGTTGCGATTTTCCAGCTTATCCTAATGTGAAGTGATGATATCATTTGGATTGTGAGCGATTTTGTAATTTTAATTGTAATTGTAATTCTAACTGTAACTGTAGTTGTAATTGTTATTGTAGTAGTAAATGTGATTGTGAAGCAATACTAATATTTATCTTATCAATATGCTTAAACTACTTATTCCGCTTAAATTTGTGAAAAATGAGGAAAATTCTGGAAGACCAGCCACCTTTAGGTTCAACATCTAATTGTTCGTTCTGGGACACTGTAGCCAAACTGGTCTCGGATGTAATTACGGGCTTGGGCCGGCTCCCTTGCCACTACACCCTCTGAGGGGCCTGCTATTGCCCGGCATATCTGCATCTGTAAGTGATCAGCCGGGATCCTGCGGCTAGTTTCGGAAGCAATCCCCACAGACTCCTCTGCGTGAGTAAGTGGACAGAAAACTCGCCGACCAATATCCACCCCGCGGAATAGAGCCAGTGTACAGTCTAATCAGTATGCTTCAGTTGCTCCATAGGCAATGGCCGAATTTCATAAATCGGCCTAGATACATACATACTGTATAAAGAAAGAAAGAAAGAAAGATAGATAAATAGATAAATACAGACAGACAGACAGAAAGATAGACAGACAGACAGACAGGCACATAGACAGACAGTCAGAGGAATTAATGATGTATGTATTTCCATAAATGCATTCATGCATACATACATATATACGTACGTACATACATACATACATACATACATATACATACATACATACATACATAGAATGCCACACTGCCTGTTGCACATAGGTTTGCGTCTGTGTATGTATGTATGTATGTATGTACGTATGTACATACGTATATATGTATGTTTTATGTATTGTTGTGTGTTCTTTGTTCGAAGAGTATACTGCAATACCTGGTTTGCGTCCATATGTTTTTACAGAGAAGTCTCTTCCGAGTAGGACTACTCCTGCGTTGAGGCTGCGGCGTGGAAACTTTCGGCTACCCCGTTCTCTTTCCCCCGATAGCCGTGGCTCAGTTGGACTAGAGAGAGTATGACGAATTCGTAACCCTAGAGGTCTGAGAAGAACAAACGAACAGAGAGGAACTGTTCCGATCAGAGCGTCGTTGAAACAATACTTTGAGTTCTGATTTTGTCGTCGGATTTCTTCGAGGTAAGTCACGCCATCTGATTGTGGCCTTTCGTCTGCTCCGGTGATCTGCAACCTGTTGCTGTGCGTGCTCTTAGATTGGCGTTGAGTGATTGACACCTGTATCACTTTGTGCGTGCTGTCGTGCGTTGTAATCTAGAAGACGTCACTTGATTTGCATACTCTCATGCAAAGTAATGTAATATACCAACTTCAAACGAGCGCACGCACACTAACAGTTTAGCTTATTGTGTAATCGTGTCATCATCGCATCATCATCATCATCATCATCAATCATCATCATCATCATCATCATCATATCATCATCATCATCACCATCATCATAATCATCATCATCATCATCATCATAGGCTTCGTTGTTATCATTACCGTCTTTGTCATAACCATCATCATCGTTGTCCTCGCCGTCATCATTATTCTCGCCATTACCAATGCCTTCGCCATCATCGCCACCGTTATTATCATCGTCATCTTCATCGTTGTCTTTGGCTTCATCATCAATTCTTGACGCAAGCCACTGGCGCCGATGGTTGTCTATGAACGATCTCGGTTCTCTTAGGTTATCTGTCAAATCTAGTGCTTTTCTCGCGCTTTGTTACTCTTGTAAACATCTGCGTTATATCGGATATCCATAACACGTTTGGGCTTTGCTTTGCTTCTCTTATCTTGCTTATGGGGTTTGAGATCCGGTCGACTGATGCAGTGATGAACACACCTGGGAAGAAGAGAAATATCTGCGCTTTTCCGATGAGAAATGACATTTTGCGTATTGGTATTAAAACTACTTCTTCAAAAGTGGCTGTTACTGACTGTTTTTCATTGTGCTCCTCTGTCAGACAGTTTATGCTAACAAGCACTCTGCAAGAAGCCTTCGCTGCCAAAGTATACAGTTGTTTCATTATATACTCCATATACATATAACATGATTTTATGATCTTATCTAGACTATTCTACATGTTATACATGTATTCCATATGCCGTACATTTCCATATCCTGATAATAGACAGCTTATAAATACATGTATATATAGGTTGTACATGTTTCGTGCAAGTATACACTTATACACACACATACACATACACAAACACACACACACACACGCATATATATATATATGGTGATAATGAGTTCTCTGCCCGAAGGCAGGTCCATTGGCTTTATGTCACCCGGGGATGAGATGAGTGAGGTGGTTTCCCGTTGCCTTCCTCACAGACAATTGTAGGTGAGCAACTTGTCCAAGGTCGCTACGCATTGGCTTGAGGTAGATTCGAACCCGCGACCCTCCGGTTACGAGGCACAGACCATACCACTACACCACCGCGTCCCACATATATATGTATGTATATATGTGTATATATATATGTATATTTGGCAATATTTTCTGTAATCCGCCTCCGGGTAGAGACAGGAAGTGACTTAGAAAGACAAAGAAAGAGGCAGACACACATATAGAGTGAGAAACAGTTTGTGTTTTTGGTGAAGACAATGAGTGCAGTCATGCAATATAGTTTGTAATAACATCTAATCAGCAAATTTATAGCGCCCGTGTCCAGTGCGCGAGGCGTCAAGCAAAAGCACAAAACCAAGCCGTAGTAATGTCAATATAAGAAAGTCAGTCCACTGTGTGTTTGTGTTATGTGTATGTGTATGCGTATACGGGTATACTTATATGTAGGCATACATTTGTATGTGGGGCGTTGATTATCTCAGGGCACAGGGCTATCTGACAGTTCTCATGCGGACTTCTGTGTATGCTCTGACATTGGTCTATACCACATAATCTGTAGGGCCTTTGGTCTTCCCTTCTGTCTTGTATAATATCTTCGTTCTTCAAGCTGTCAACAGTCAACATAATAGCCGACCGTTCATTAAAAAGCAATGGTTTCTTTTTCTTTCAGTCTCTTTTATGGCTTTATAAATCTATCCTTTGTCTGTTCGGCTCCAAAAGACGACAATATGACATAATATGTCGACAAAATTTCAAAGTTGTCAACATTCGGGCTTCGAATCGTCGACTTGCCCGATTCGTAGTGTATAACGTTAGCTCTATTAAAGACGAGTAAAGACACACAGTCTTCGATTTTCGTAATTATAAGTAATCGAACAGTTAAATCACAACAGTACTTAAATCGTCACAGTTTCTAAACGCACAAATCTATCAACGACATTTGTAATTCAAACTTTCGACTTAGCACACCCCCCTAGACAGACCAGTGCTACAAATCTTTGTTTTTTCTAACAATGAATTTGCGTCCGTTTACGTAGGTCCTATCAGAATTGGCGTAACATCAATTCGCACATTTCTTGATCCGTCCCTGGACAACACACACATACATATGCATATACCTATCAATACGCACATTTATATGCATATACACGTGACCAATCATATACATATTCATATACACTGCAAGGCCACCGCCTGCCTTACGTTGCAAAGCACAACAGAAATAATCATATGTTCTTGTAAGTCTGTGACCCAATTACAGCTCAACAAGAGCAATTTGTCTGGTATTTGTATGTGACCTGTATGCAAACAATTAAGCGTAGGACATTTAGTGCATTTGTCGAGTATGTCACATGCCGATATATGGAGTCTTGTGATACAACACTTTGTTTTCTATTTCAGAACTGGCGCAGTTTTCCATTTAGGTCAACCTTATTCGTGGGCCACAGCTTCATTAAAGCCGAAGTGTTGGCTTTTGCGTGTCGACGCCTTATGAAACATGTTGAACCATCTTTTATCTGTATAGTCTCCTTTAGACAACATCATTAACTGCGATGCACCTGGTGGAATGCAGAAAAGACTGTCCGAAGCCAATCTTCTGAGAAAGGATAGTTTCTTCCCCACTTCTCGATTTAAAAGGCGCTACAAAAATCAATATAAACATTGGACAGCTAATTCGATTCACTGAATAATTCTGAGCATTTAAATGCTGTCTCTTCAAAAAATCTGCTCATTGGTGATCTCAGTCCAACCCTGACGAAATGGATCCGTTTTCAAGTGTCCATGAAAGGCATATGTAGCATTTTTGTGCATAGGGACACGCAGATCCAGTGAAATCGTAGTTGGATAGCTTAAGCTGAGCAAGGTGCTGAAATCTTTTAGCGACGAAGAGTTGCTTTTCTTTTCTTGATCTCAGAAAGGCGCTACAGAAATTGACAGATGTATTCGACCGTGAAAGCGTCTTAGACTGTTTTATCTGAGGTTAGCATTGAACTGTAGGTCATCTGGGTGTTTTCTGTCGGAATGCGAACCAGTACAACTTCAAGACGACTGAAATGTCACGCGCTGTACAGGGAAGTCTCCATTTCATGGAAGAAAGTCCTCCTGCTGATTGCCGCAGCACTATTTGTCTACTGCTTCGTGGTCTTTGACCTCGTGTCGTCAGCCCTCAGGTCGGGAGTTGGTCTGGGACTCCACTGGAGCTTTTTCTACGACCGAGTGGCAAACGTCAACGTTCCAGAGCACGTTCGTCAAACCATCATCCACAACCGAACACCTGCAACGAAAGTCGTTCCGGATGAATTGTCGGATGCTGGTGCCATCTGGGAACGACCGAGCGACTCGCTCCACTGCCCCAACCTTAGTAGCGAGATTCTGCCAGGAAGAGCCGAAGAATTTTACCAAGATCCGTTCGCCTGGCAGAGAGTGAGCGGCAGACACTACGAGACGTACGTGTTTTCTGCTTACTATGACAATCGACTGAGTCCAGCCAGAGTGGTGATAGTCGGCATCTCGGATGAATACGCGATCAGGGAAGCTGTTGCCCCTGGAACAGAGTTCTGCAAGATCTGGTATCCAGGAGAGGACGAGTCCGAAATCTTAGAAGCCGAGTTCAGCGTCGTCCCAGAACATCATGGTCTCAGGTGAGCTACACCCACATCGATGCTGGTCATATCTATGTTTATTTATTTATTTATTTATACAGAACACTTATATAGCGCCCCTTCAAGAAAACTACTCAGAAGCGCTCCCAAACCAACCTCGGCGAAAGAGAACAGTCTTAAAAGAAGAAAAGAAGATAGAAGTAAAATCCCGGTGCAGAAGACGTAGAGTAACAGGAAGTCCATTCCAGAGAGAAAGCCCGACACTGCATGGTCGAGGTGCGAGCGCAAGGCACTAGTAGATTACCACTAGCAGCGGAGCGAAGAGAAGCACGTCCCAAATTGGACCGGACAGTTAGGCAAAGCTCCCTCAAGTAAGAGGGGGCAATACCCAACAAGGAGTTCCAAACAAAGACGATGACCCTATAGTGGATGCGCTGACTCATAGGAAGCCAGTGCAACTCATCTCGCATGAAATCAGAGACATGACCAAACCTAGAGATGCCACCAATAAGCCATGCAGCCGCCCGCAACACACGTTCCAGGCACAAAAGCCGTACTAATGATGAAATGAAGTGTGAATGTATGTATGTATCACTATATATATATATAATATATAAATATATATAGCGCCGCCTTTTAAGTAACTCATACGGTCGCGTCTTTATTGAACACTGCGCAACAATAAATATTACAGTTCAACCAAAATAACATCTTAACTGGCATCCAAGTTTCGACCAAATGAACAACTTCTGCTAACAGAGTCACCTAATTTAGTATAATACACTTCAGGACGGCATTTTTACAACTCCATGTTACACCATTACTTATTACTTCAAATGGAGTGTTTTGCGAATATTTTCCATATGACATTAGCCATATATGTCTAACAGGTAACACTTTACGTGACACTTAAAGTGGTACATTGTAGGTTAGGGCATTAGGCAAAGAAGGTATCAGGATAATGGGTCAGTTATTAGACTATACATTTATTGTAATTAGTTTGCTTCCTGTTACTTAGGTCCTATGGTTCCTAATAAATTTTATCAAATCTGGTCAGACGTTTCCGTAATGGTTTACAGTTAAATTCGTTATTTTTCGCCTGTAATTATTGCAAGTGTATCTGCGAGCTCATCGTCTCTTTTGAGGTCATTGCTTCCATTATATTAATCGGCGTTGCCGAACATTTTGTTATGAAACAGAGTGTTTCTATTTATAGACAGTTTTAATTGATATTGAACTTTGTTAGTAAACTGTTGCAGATGTTAAATCATTCTCTATCGATCATATCGTGCACCGCTTAATTGAGATATTAAAAATCGCTGTATTAAGTGTTTTGAAGCATACATACATACATACCACAACACGGTTTCTGATTATAAGTTTAGAGATGCGCATAGGTGGCAGAGCCAGAGTTTATTTGACGCTATCATAAATGACAACCAGGGCTTAAAATCGCAAAAAACCTTAACGTGTGTCCGAATGTGTTTCAGGTTTGCTGCATCGCTGCACTTCTGTCCATTGAAGCGTACAGATTCCGTTCCGTACGCTGTCTCTCTGATAGTCGACAAGTGTCACCAGTCGAACAACATCCTCCGCGTTCAGAATCACTCCGCCGAACAGAAGAGACCGAAAGTCAATTACACCGTCTGCGTTTCACCTCTCATCAACTCATACAATAATTATCAGCAGCTCGTCGAAAGCGTCGAAGTTAACCGGATTTTCGGAGCACAGGAATTTGTCTTCTACAATTTCTCCACTGACAGCGTCGTCGTTCCTTTCCTAAACAGCTACCTGGAAGAAGGCGTCGCCAGAATCATTCCATGGAATATTCCTCTTGTGGATATCCACTACTTTGGCCAGGTGGCGGCCCTGAACGACTGTCTCTATCGAAGCATGTTCCGCTCTAGATTCCTCGTGTTCACTGACCTTGACGAGTTGATTGTACCTCGTCGACACAGGACCTGGGATGAAATGTTAGATGCTGCTGTTGAGAAACTCCAGACACGTAAGGATGACGAGGTTGATTCTCCATATACTTATATCTTCAGGAATACGTTCTTCCCCATTGAATGGTTCAATGAAAGTCGACATGCAACGCTCAACCCTATGACTCGCCATCTTGGTCTGAAGACCCTCATGCTCACCGTTCGTGAGGACAGGATCTACCAACCCAATATCCGGTCCAAGTACATTGTGCGGTCGGCAATACTTGTGATGGTCGGTATTCATTTTCCCTTCAGAACTCTTCCAGTGTTCAGTCCGAAGGTCGACATTGATCCGTGGCTGGGACTTGTACATCACTACCGGGACAAGAGGATCGAGCTGGAGGACTTTGTAACGCCTGTCTTCGATCCGAACATCTATCGTTTCCACGACCTGATCATTTCAAGGACGCGAGACAGATATATCAGAATCTCAAGACTAAATAACAGAACGTGATCCATCGAGTATTACCCGCAAGCAGTATTCAAAGTCCTCACACGTCCGTGGGCCACTTGGAGGAATGAAGAAAGAGATTAGAGTAACAGGTGCCCAAGGCTCTGCGTTACGCCTTATGGCCAGTCGAATTATGTGCAACTGGGTGGTGCACGACATGGCTAGACAGGTAACACATGGTAGCTTGTGCGGTAGAAGTGGTTGATCAAAGAGAATGCCATGCATGTAACCGCCATTGGCCGCCTTTAAGACACCTGTTGCGTGCAGAGTTCCAGAGAACTGTAGTTACTTTTTCACGTTTTTGCCTTTTGATGCTTTAGAATTTTTTCCAAGTGCATTACAATTGGCATCTAATCTAGCCATACCAATCTATTCGTTTACACTCTTTTCACTCTGTTCTATCCTAATCTAATCTAATATTACCTAGAGATGTCTATAGCACCGAGCATGCATTGAATCAGAGTTCACGATTCTGGGAAAGGACACCCAACAGCTTGAGTTGGCGAGAGCAATCCATTTCTCAACACAATCAAGTGAAGCCGCCAGGGACTCGAAGCTTGGAATAACCCTAACAAATTGATAGCCTGGAGCAGGGAGCCTTGGCCAGAATGCTAAACCTAAGAATCGACTAACTCCGTTTTCCCTGCTTCATAAGAACTTCGTGAAATGATCCGAGGACTGTGCTACATGCCCTGACGAAGGAGACGACTGGTCACTCGCCGTATTTAGGCCGAGGCTAAGAGCACAGAGTCGATAATACTTCATATCATGTCTACCTCTCTTCAATAGCCTGAAGGACGGGCGGTAGTAGACGATTTGTGTGATCCATATCCTCTTTTCTTTGCTGAAGTCCATAGGCCCACTGCCTTTTTTGATGGCGATCGCAAGCCGCCACTTGTTTGACCATCCAGCTGTAGTCCAGCCTACATATTATGTGATCATCATCATCGCTGTCCGACCACGTTCCCTTCAAACATCCCTGCCGCGCGCCAGAGCCAATTTTAATAAATAAATGGAAACGAAACAGTCTGGTCAGCAGCTGAAAAAGATACACAGTATTCATGTAATTGCTTGTAGTTACATTGTCGTAATCGTAACTTCACACTTTCCCAGAGTTATTTCGAAGTAATCGGATTAATCATTCAAACCAAAAGCGCTGGTGTAGAGACTGGATCTTGTTCAGTTATGCGTCGAAATCGAAAGATCACACAGTGTGTAGAAGATAGTGACACCGAATAGTGGTTGCAGCTGTTTCGATGCTTACGATTCCCCGCAGCTGATGAACACATGACTTGTTCACAAAATGAGTTACCATGCGTCATGTCCTTGCTTTGAACCACTGTGTTTTTCTATGTGGTGATATTGAAATGGGATCTCTACCCTGCTTTATTTTTTGTGGCGTGATATTTAAATAAACAAGAAACTAAATTATTCGTCTTATTTTCATTTTTGATTAGCATATTTCGTACAGTGCATCATATGCGCTAGTTCTGCAAAATGTCCCAGGAAAATTCCTTTTCTGCTCCCTGTTAACTACGGACGTGAAAGCCGATTGTCTAAAATTGGCTGACTGAGAACTATCTTAGCACACCGACCTTTGTCCTTAGATTATTGGTCAGGTAGCGCCTGCGTTCGCGATCACATGTGCGACACAGTCGGATCACGCATGCGCGGCCATTGTTATAATGAAAGTAGAAGAATAACTATGACGAATACTGCAATGCTTCAAGTTCTGCATTTTGGATGGTTCTTGGGTGGTTGTATATGTATAAGCATGTCATAGATCTACGTGTGTGTGTATGTATGTATGTATGTATTTACCTCTCGTCGAAAGTATGGCGTTTTCCTACACACTTAAATCCACGCTGGTGTACAGCTGTCACTCTTGCATAATAATGTGGAGTTTTTCTGCACAGTTGTGTGGGACGTTTCACTCCACATTAGTGTAGGGTTATAAGGTGCATTTTAATGTGGTTTTCTTCCACACTAGGCTGTGTACCTTAAGTATATACTGTGTAATTGTTGTGTAAATGAGTACCGTAGTTATTGTGGATGCTTGTTGCATAGTAGTTATTACAGAGACCCGTGTAAATGTGAGTCATGTTATGCTTGTAAATAGCTTCGAAAAATAAAGAATAAATTATGACTTAAAACTGGTATATTATTCTATATTCCTATAGACAACCTGCAACATATCGTCGTTTGGGAGCGCAGAAAACTCTGCACTGCTTATTGCGACATTTCTGGTGGCCTGAAATATGTGAAGCCATGAAGACATTGTCGTACCTGCAGTGAGGAATGCCATTGTCATGAGAGGTTAGGGAGGGAAAACACAGCCCTGCTTCCTTAATAAACCTCCAGTAATTTCTGAACCATTTTCAAGGCTGGCTATGGATAGTCGTTCCTCTGAATTGTGTATGAAATGTCTAGGAATAGATCAGTTAATTAGGGGGACGTTTCTAGTGTAAACGGATGCCGTTTGCACTAAGGGGGCCTCGGCAACTTTTGTCTTGTTTTGCCCCAACTCTGTTTTGTGGTTTTTTATGCTTTCGGTGATGCATATCTGGATGACATAATTTTTTCAGTGTTTCTTGGTCAGAACATAATATTATGTTTATGTTTCATTTGAGAAAAGTGTTATCATTTGCTGGCGCTAAGTCAACTCTTAACTTGAAGAAACGTGTTTTTTTCTAATGCAGAAATTGATTTCTGTGGGTCATCAATTGGTTTGAATTCAACTGAGGACGCAGAAGTTTCTTTGAAATTTCTTTGGCCACAACAATTATAAGCAAATGCAATCATCTTAGGCATTGCTGGGTACTATGCTGTAAATATTTTAAAACGATCAGGGTCGAGCCCATACGGTCGCTATAGAAAGGCGGATGTTATCTTGGCCTTGACTGGCTTCTTTTGAAAGGGTCAACCATTCCGTTAGACAGCTGAGGCTGAAAAGCTCTGTTGACTTAAAGTCGCGTTTGGCCTCACGCCCTATTTGCGACCATGCATCCAACTTTGACAAACCATCTTGTATGGTTGTTGATTCATCGCATTTTGTGTTGGAGCTTGTCTTTTTCAGCTGGTGGGGAAATCGAGCACTCCTTGCGCTGTTTCAGTCTAAAACAGGAGGCTCGCAAAATCGCTATTCGAAGATCGAAAAGGAATCCTTGGCCCTGGTCAACACAGC